>VXBI01005801.1:21311-92220 GCA_013397375.1 Toxostoma redivivum | reverse complement strand
AAAAAAAAAAAAAAAAAAAGACCTGGCAACTTTGCAGCCTCTCAGTTTGCTTTCTTTGAAAGTCATTTTGCTGGTATAATGAAAAGGGTTTCCCAGATAGTATACTTCCTTATCTATACAGCCAAAACCCAAATACATCTCTGTGTGAACATTACGATAGAGGTTGTCTATACAGATTTGTTTATCTTAGCAGCTAGGCTGATAATGCCATTTAAGACAATATATTTTATGAAAATAAATTACAGGCCTAGTGAAAACATGACAGCGCAACAGGTGAAACAATGGAACATATGGGAGCTAAGGTGAGCTTTTGAGCTAGGTACTAAGCTAGGCACACTGAATTTCAAGTTATTTTAAAAATGTACTTTTTAACTGCCATTCATAGCAGTAATCATAAAAAATGTATTTCTTTACAAGAATATTCACTGTAATGAAGAACAGTACTTAGTCAAGTTAGACAGACTACAAAAATATGGCTATAATGTTCCAATACAATTTTCTTTGAAAGGCTGGGAATATGAATGAGCATAGAAAAAACGAGATGATTTTATGTTCAAAAGAAGAAACTGTGCTGATTGAAAACCAAGGGCTTTATGAAGCTAAAATTTTCAGCATTCTTCTTTAAATGTTCTTTGTTCTAATTTATTATAATTTAATATTATTTAATATGTAATATGTAAATACTATAATAGAGAATAGAATAGAATATTTCATTTGGAAGTGATCTCCAACGATCCAACTGCCCAACCACTTCAGGGCTGACCAAAAGCTAAAGCAAGTATTAATGGCATTATCCAAATGCCTCATAAACCCTGACAGGCTTCAGACATCTCTCTAAGAAGCCTGTTCCACTGTTTTGTTAAATAAATACTTTCTGAGGTTTAGGTTCAGCCTGCATCTCCCTTGATGCCACACTTAGAAACATTCCCATTCATCTTATCACTAGAGATGCTCCAGGATCTCCCTCCTGCTTCCTCACCTTGTGCAGCTGCAGAGAGCAGTAAGGTCTTAGCCTCCTTCTCTTTGAACTATGGCAGCCCAAAGTCCTTAGCTGCTCCTCAGAGGACATGGCTTCAAGTCCTTTTCCCAGCTCTGTTGTCCTGCTCTGAATACATTCAAGCCTTCAGGCTTCATATATTTCATAAATTGTGGGGCGCAGCGCTGCACCCAGCACTCTGGGTGAGGCCACACTAAAGCTGAATAAAGCTGAATACAATCACCTCTTTGGACTGGCTGGTGATGCTGTGTTTGATGCACCCCAGGATGCAGGGTTGGCTGGCAGGGTTGACTCAACATTGAGCTAAACATTAACGAACAACCCAAGATCCCTTTCTGAAAAGCTGCTATTCAGTCACTCCTCCTCCAATGTGATCTTGTGCTCTAGGTGAAGAATTTGGCATTTGAACTTAAATTTTGTCTCATTAATCTTTGCCTAGTGTTTTAAACCATCTAGAAAAGTCTGCAAGGTCATGCTGCAAGATCAACAGCACCTCCCACTTTAGTGTCATCAGCAAACTTGCTGATACAAAATGGTGCATTCTCCTATATGCAGATAATGAATAAATATTTTGAACAGGACTGATCCTAAAACAAACCATGAGGACCACGCCTGGTAAGTGGCTGCCAGTCAGACATAGCCTCACTTATCACAATCCTTTCAGCTCTGGCATTCACCCAGTTCTTCATCCATAGCATTCTGAACCCTCACATCCCACAATGGACAATTTTTTCCAGAATGATGCTGTGAGGGACAGCCTTATGAAAATCCAGAAACCAACCACCACCTTCCCTTTATCCACTTGGAGAATATCATAGATGGATATAAAATTAAGTAAACAGGGCCTTTGTGAATCACCTTTGTGAACCAGTGTTGACTGCACTGTTCTTCGAATGCCTTCCAGAAGTACTCAGTATAATCTCCAGCAACTGAGGTTAGAACTATCACGTTTGTAGTTTCCTGGGTCTTCCTGCACACCCTTCATGTAAATTGAATAATATTGCCTAGTTTCCAATCAGCAGGGATCTTTCCAGACTCCCAAGAACTCTGGAAGATGATGCAAAGGGGTCATGCAGTAATGCTAATAAAAATAATTCCATTAGTAACAACAGTTCACATATTCATTGTTAATATACCCTGAAATACATAAATGTTATGAAAGACCTGTGTTACAAGGTAAGATTCAGATGCACTAAATGCCCTAATGAAACACCTGGCTCTAATCAGTGCTTTTTGACTGTATTTGACTGAAAAGTTTACTGAAGTGTTTCCACTTGAAGAATTACCTCATTATTCTGTTTTGCTGTCATCATATTAAGCATGTACTGTCATTGTAGGTCACAAGATGCATTCAAGATTCACAAAAATGCTAAAATGCTACTATTACTATCTAACATCTTACCTTATAGTAAATTCTTTGTAACACTAAATCATTTTAATAGAATAGTTTGAATCACTATGGATGTTAAGACACATTTTACATGTTTTATTCAATTGTAAGTGAAGAAATTTCACTTGCTACTGAACTAGTAGCAAGATGCTATTTACTGCAGTAAGAACAGTAGTAAGCCAGGTTTAAAGCAAGTACTGAAAATACTTGAAGTTATATACATTATATCAGGATTTTATATCCTGTCTAAGCCTTAGAGCATTCGTAAGCTTCTCTCACCCAGAAGAGATACTTAAATCACAGTTCTTTCAACCTCCTGCCACACTAATGCAACAAAGCCTCCTTTCCTTTGTGGAATCAACTGAAAGTCACTGCTTCAGAGCTGTTTCATTTCTAGTTCTAATAAACAGAATATTTTTGTTTTGTCAAGGTCTATTGAATTTCATCTTCCTTTTCATGTCTGTAAGTTTGCCAAAAATATTTTGAATACTTTAGGATGTGTTATTCATTTTAGTTTTTGCTTCCTATGTCAAATCCTTGAAAACTTACTAATTATAGAAATAGATACCATTTTATGACCTACTACCAGGCTAAGCAAGCTGAAGTATTACAGAAGCTTTGTCTAATTTCTAAATTACTTTTTCAGAAATATGTGTAAATGCATTCTTACTGGGCATTTTCTGTATTTGAAGATTAGCACTTAGTATATTAAAATGTATTTAATTTTACTGTCAGCTCATTATACTAGTGTCAAACATATTCTACATTTCAGCAAACATTTATGTCACCCTAATGGTACACTTGATAAGACACGAGTGTTCACAGAAATGGTTAGCATGGAAAAATGAAGAAAAGCCTACTATATGAATATATGCCTTTTTCTAGCAATTGCCTTAGTTTTCTTATGCTATACTAGACATCTCATATGAAGATTTGCTGTGATAACAATTAAATCGAAACTATCAAGCAGCTAAAACCACTGGGTTCAGTACGGATACAATGACAGTGTCAGTGCTTGAGGAACTAATCACCATATCATGTCCATAAACAGAAAATCCAGAAAATAGAATTACACTACTTTTAAAAATCAATATGAAATAATGACATTAAAAAAATCCATAGAATTCTTTTGTCTATTTTACTTTTGTGCTGTGCAACTTTAACAATTACATTGCTAATTAATATCACAAGAGTCTGTTAAGTGAGTGGACACACAGATATATAAAATGTATTGAAAACTGAAGCCATAGATTATATGAACAGGAAACATGATGTTTGATTAACTGCATTGGATTTCATTATTCCATTGGTTTCACTTGAGACAGCAGGTCTAGGCCACTGAGCAATGAAAACCTGCACAATCTCAACACCTGAGATTGTTGCTGTGCCAACAGCACACTACACAGGGCCAAAGACCTTTAATCCATGCATAACTACTAAACCCATGAAAAGTGACTGCATTCTAAGAATTCTTGGTGTATGAAAAAATGTTTTGCACTTTTCAACTAATTTAAAAAGACAAATGGCCCACCATTTTCTAAGCAGATAAAAAGAACCATAATGCAAACTTGAATGACAGTTTTATTTAAATTATATTACATCCAGGCAGAAAATAGAAGAAATTAAATTTTATATGTATAAAAAATAGACACATAGCACTAAAAAGTATCAAAATTGTAGCACAGAAATATACCATTCCCTCTCACCCCACTTTCCTTGTTCAGAACAACTAACAGTTTTATACATAGTAATGCTCCAGCATTGCTTGTAAAGATATTTTTTAATATCACATCCATATGCTGCTTCTATCTGGGTCTTTAAAGAACCAGATCAAAATGGTTCTGTATTGTAAAGAACAAGTTATGGCTCTTATGTTAGGATATCTCATGTTTTAGTTCTGATCTTACATCACCTAATACTGATTCTGCTGGTAGCAGAAATATTACTCCTCCCCCTATTATTTATTTTTCCATTGCTCTTACTATCATTTGCTTTGGACAGATTTCTGATGATGGAAGGATGATCAATTGTAAAAAAGGATTGAATCATCATAGGTATTGGTGAGGAAAAAAGTATAAAACAAATGCATTTTAAAATTTATCTGCTTTACATGGCTTAATTTGCATTTTAGAAGCAGCCAGCATATACTCACTGCGGCTATGAAAAATGCCTATAATTCTATATGCAGTCATTAGATAGCAGAATGGGAATACCTAAATGGGGGTCATGTTAAAATTAGTCACTTAGCTGATGTCTGATAGTATTTAACAGGTGTACATTCTTAGCCAAAACTGTCAATGAAGAATTTTTTCAAGCTAAACAGAGCTGCTCTGCTTTTGTCCACCATTATTTCAGTTTCTCTTCTTAGATCACAACTGTGAGACATCTTTTTATGAACGATCATCCGTAAGCTTTTTTTCTTTCATGGATATAAGTACATATAATAGGTACAAACACAATATAATCTAGCTATATTACTGATTTGAAGCCAATGTTTGTCTCTTAGGAACACCATATTGCCATAAAAAGGTATGGTATAAATGATTTTCTACTACTGTCAATATTTCAAAAAAAAAAATTAATCCTATGCACATGTATGTGAAACAGAACTGGATAACTTTACAGCATTTTAGGTAAAACAGAAATTTCACCGGATGAAAGTCAGTGACAAGTGAAATTCACTGAGAGCTAGAAGTAAGCAAAATAAACCTTTGCAAAGACATGATCGGTGGTAACAGGCAGCAGGAAAACTTCCTCCATGTATGTTGATCTTGAAAATACAACTGAACAATCAATCATCTTAAAAGAGTATGTAGGACAACAAAGAGCTGAACTAAACTTCACCAGTAAAAAAATGCATGGAAAAAGGACAGATTTCTCAAAAAAAATCTGGTATCTATGGACACCTTCTTACAACATCTTTAAAGATCTTCATCAGACTGCTCTTGATTTTCCAAAGTAACTAATCTCTGAAAGTTTTGATGACAGAAATTTACCATAATAATTCTGAAATATGGGACTGTTGTTTTATTATTTTTCTAAGGCAACATCTCTTCCTGTTGCAGGAAGCCTTCTAATGTATAGCTTTAAATTCCTGACTAGTAAGTTATTTATAACGTAATGGTGTGCAAGAGAAGGGAAGATCTGTAAAATTCAAACTAGAAAAAAAAAAGTAACCAAAAGATTCCCTGATTGACAAAAATGTATTTGATACATTTTGCATATAAAAACATGAGTGAAAATACTAAAAAAAGTAATAACCATAAAAGACAGGTGAGGCACTTGCCAGAAACTTCTTAAAATACTTACAGCAGTTATTCAATTATTTTCATATATATATTAAATTACTACAACATAGTTTTTTATTAACTACACAAAAGTCAACAATAGATACCTGTTAAATCAGCACACTCAAGTGCATATACCTAAAAGCTGAACTCAATACCCTGCATCATGTATTTACAGTGACAGACTCTTGTATATTTACTGATTGTTACAAAATTTATAAGGTGCAGTACTTTCTAAACCACTACCATGTACATGCTTACCATTAACAAAACTTAAACAAAGTAGCTTTGAACTCAGCTAGGATATGTATTTCATTATTCTTTTGTATCCTTTTCTGGCTACTAGTTAAATGTCATCACCTCATCTTTAAAAACATCCATAAATTATTAAGTATTTAAAACTGTACTGCATGGAAGGTTAGTATTTATTTGCCAAAAATAATATTTGCATATCCAAAGAAAACATTTTAAAATAATTTATAACATTACAGATAAATATTTCTAATCTTGTACTATTTCATAAGCCATTCCAAGAAATCTGCATGCCATTCTGTAACTGTCTGTAAGGGTTTTTTAAGCTAAAGTTGTATTGGCTACCTCTCCTTTTGTTTCACTGCTTCACAATATCCTAATGTGTGATTCTCAAGCAGCTGTGTTTCATTTCTTAATCCTCCCTGCAAAACTACCCAGCAGAGGCTTTATAACATGAACTGTAAAGTAGCATTTTCTCAGCAGGAATAACAGTATTCCTCTTCAAAAAGAGGCTTAATAAAAATCGGACTGTAATGAACATGCTAGCTCTGGTCATAAGGTGCTACACATAGCATGACGATTGAAAGTTTAGGAAGTTTTGGGGAATTATACTCCTTTGGCTCTTCAGAAGTCTTATCATGCAATATATGATTGAGATAAATGCTCTTCCAGTGTATTAAGCTCATGCACAGGTATTTTCTTAGTTCCCTTATTCCTCTTCATTCCACTTTCAGAAGCCTGTCATACTAGCAACCACCTGGCATTAATCACTGTGACAGTACAGCAAACATTTTCAGATAAACAGTGGTGTACACCGTTTATACAGTTCCAGCTGGAACACAGCAAATTTCTCCTGCTGTGCAGCTAATATCCAGAATATGTACAGTCCTTCCTCCCACTTCTCTAGAAATGAGAGACATCCCACTGCACATTTTCCAACACTATAGCTGTACACTTCATTCGTCTAATTCCTATGCCCACTAAGATAGCTGTCCCAGATGACAGATGACTTCAAAACTGTTCCTTCTCATTTAAAATAAAAGGTGAAAGTGCAAATACAGAAATGAGCTTCTATTATCATTGAATCTATCCAGTGCAGCAGCAGAAACAAAACTGTAACACATTGGATTTTTCATCTCTGATTTGGAATTGTTTAGGGTTTTTTTTTTGTTTGGTTAGCTGCTTTTGTCTAGTTTCAGTGCTGTTTTTTGTTTTAATGTGGAAATGTTGTGCACTTCTGAGAGTCTCATAAAAATCTCTCACAATTACCTCAATATCTATGTGTATCAGTGGACAGGGAAACACTGTACAGTAAATATTTAGGTTTTTTATCGATTTCATTTTATGCAGCAGTGAGTGTTTGACATTGAATTGATTAGTTTCTAATAATATCAAAAGGAATACCCACCCAAGGCACTTCCCAAAGAAATTTTACTTCTTTCAGGCTTACATACTGTACTGTGGTACACTGATGCTGTACATCAGTTTTTTTGTAATGCAGAGTATCAAAACATCCAACAAGAATAAGAGAAAATTGTATCTCAAGACAAACAAACTGCCTTCTGCATAAGTGCCCTGTTGTAGTCTCTCTTTCTACTTTCCAGACAGCAAGGAAAACAGAGAAAACAGGAGTAACATTAGAATATATGTATTGTGCTCTACTTCCTTACTTTAAACCTGCACAGTTCTGTGCTTTACTCATACACCTTAGCCGTAGCAGAAGCTAAGGCTTCTTGATGCCCTCATGGTCTTGACAAAACTTTATAAAGAAATAAAAATAAAAAAAATTCAAAATGAAAAGTGGGATTCCCGAAAATTAACTGAACAGGATTGCTTCTGGTTTCTTTACTAGAAAGAAGCAACTATTTCCTCCCTCCTGAACAATTTATAGACTAGTATTTAACTAGAGTGGTGTACATACGCTTGAACCCTTGCTCTACAGCTAAGGAAAATGTTTGATATCCACCATTGAAAAGACCTAAAACCAGATTTAGGTGGCTTTAGTGTGAAATGAATGGACAGTAAAAGGAAAGCTATTTCATCTCTAATGTGTGGGGAGTATAGGAAGATTGTGCACTTTATTGCTTTTTATTGCTTATACATGGATCACAAAATAGGTAGAGTTGAAAGAGACTGCAATGGGATCATCACGTCCAACCTCCCTGCTCAAACAGGGCCAACTGAGAACACATTGCACAGGATTGCATCCAGACAGTCCTTGAATATCCCCAGTGAGGGAGACTCCCCAACCTCAGTGGGTAATCTGTTGCAGTGCACAGTTACCTCCACACTAAAGTACTTCATGTTCAGATGGAACTTCCTGTGCGTGAGTTTTTCTTCCTGTTACCTCTTGTCCTTTAGCTTGGCACCACTGAGAAGAGCCTGGTTCATCTTCTTTGTACTTTCCTTTCAGTTACTTATAAACATTGATAAGATCCCCTTTCAATCATCTCTTTTCCAGGCTAAACATGACCATTTCCCTAGGCATTTCCTTACAAAAGAGATGCTGAAATCTCATAATCTTTGCAGACCTTTGCTGGACTTGCTCCAGCAGCTCCACTATCTCTTGTACTGAGGAGCCCAGAACTGGACACAGAACTCTGGATTTGGCCTCACCAGGGCTGAGTAGAGGGGGAGGATCACCTCCCTCCACCTGCTGTCAAATGGTCCCTCTAATGCCCCCCAGGACACCACTGACATTCTTGGCTAGAAAGGCATGTACATTAAGCATCAATACATAAAAGAATCAAAGCACAGTTCCACTCTTATGTTTCTCAGCACAAACTTTCAAAACAAAGTGCTTCAAAATAAATAGCATGGACTCCTCTTGTCTGCCTGTCTCCGACAGGCAACTTCCAGACTTCTCTTTTCAGACCTTGTTTCGCTTCAAATTCAGTGTTTTCATATGGGTGAATCTGTCCTGGAAAGTGGCCAACTTCTTTATATACAGAAAACCAAAAGCAGTTTCCAATGATCTCAGACATTCATTCTTGGTCGAGACTCTCACAATATTCAGCCTAACAAGTGCAAGTTTAGCCTGGAATATTTCCTGATGTATGCTAGTAACAGCAAAAAGGATCCAATATTTTGTCTCTGGTAAGGCCTTGAAATGTTATCATCTGTAGATGCCTTTTCTGCCCATCTTCCTTCTCACACTTTAATCTTCTAACACCTAGAAGCTAAATTTTTTTTTATACTCATAGTTCTTTGAGATCCAAATACTAAGAACTGGCCATAGTATAGGAACTTAACAAAACATGGTGGCATCTGTAATGCATGGAACTACATGGCCTCAGAAAAACTGACAAATTTAGCTGTAAAGACACGTCTGTATCAGCAAAAACATTGCTGTTCCATGCTGCAGAAATTATTTTTAGCAGTCAAGCTGGGATTTGTGAAAGAATCAAACAAAATGAATGTAGGTAGACACTTCTGCTACTGGAATCATCCTGATTTCACTGACATTCCCTATTAGAGTTGCAATACTTGTAGGTTGAATCTGACTTCCACCTCTGGGTGACATCTTGCAAGAGGCACAAATGCAAAGCTAAGTCTGTGACAGAACCATTGCAGAACAATCAGAAGAACATATGAAAGTTATATAGGCATCTTCTACAATCCAGAGTCACATACATACCACAGGGATGAATGAGTAAAGCACAAGTAACCACAGATCCAACTCACTCTACTCCGTTTTGTATTTCACTAAATCTAGTTAATTCCTGTTCACATCTATAATATATATTTATTCCTCCTGCAGCTATGTGAGGCAGAGGCTTTCTTTCCCAAAAAGGCATCATCAATGGAGTGTTTTTCCACAATGCTACTGTAGCAAACTGTACAAGGTGAAGATTTGTCTAAGTTGCAATGTAGAGGCTTTGCAATAATAGAATTATCTTCCAGGCTAATGCCTTTAGCACTGAATTATGCCGTTTCTTGGGAAATAATACAGCAAATCATTGTGCTTTTACCAATTCAAATTTTAACCCCACCAAAACTTTCTAATAACGCCCTGTTTCTCTGCATGCTCCTTGCTTTCTCTGACGTTACCCCTTTATCTAAATCCACAGACACAGTATGTTCATGAGTTCTCGTACTCTCGTTCCCAGTTTCAGATTAAATCCATAAATCTACTCCTGGGCAAATATATTTCAGCAGTAGCAAAAGCCATATGTATTATGGTTGGATACAATGCTCAGTCTTTATATTTCAGTGGTTTTAATTTAAAAATTCAATTAAACTTGAAATTTATTTTAATTTTAACTTCATAACCAATAATATTTTTTCATTAGTCATTTGCATATGCATATCATTATGCACTGCTTTTAAAATAGGATGCAATACTAACGCTCTCTGAAGTAGGCACTGAGCCACTATTATTGCTCTTACTATCAAGCAAAACATAGGCAGCAAAGCTACATATGCTTTAGAAATTGATTAATAATCAATAATACTAGTAAAGAAAGAGACATTGTATAGTCAGTTTTGACACTCAGACACCCCTCTATCTTTTGTAACTGCTGTGGTTCTTGGTAGAGAGATATGAGAGCTGTTGCTTCTCTACAAAAGCCAAAACGAGAAACTTTGGTTTAGAGCACATTCTTTCAAAACACATGCATGCACATTTCGTGATCACTAGTCTTGTAAATACATTATGAGAAACTATGAAGACAAAGAATATTATTTCCACCTGAGTTTTCCCACTGTTTTTTGCTTTTCCTTGCTCCTGTTCCCAATCTCCCCTTAGTTTGCAAAACTTTTAATAAAATATAAAAATTTCAGTTTATGTTTATTTTCAACAATGTGAGAGTTGTACATAAAAAGTGCTCCTATCACTTTATAAAGGCAAAATCTTTTCTTAGGGAGATAAGAACAGGTGCCGTTAAAACATCAATCTACCAATCTTCCTGTTTTCAATGGCTAGACAGAGAAGCATTTTTAAGCGATAATATAAGAAACAATCATGGCATTATAGGTAACAGTTTTAAATACTATAAAGGTTTGCTTACATCAGACTTCCTCTGAGAAAAAAATATGTATGTCCTTAGGGTTATTATTTGATACATGCACACACAGTGCTGCTGGTTGTCTCCAATGTTAATGTCAGGACTGTCTGCAATAATTAAAATAGCTAATAAAATTATAAATTTTTTTTTCCTGTAAAAATCCTGTTCAATAACAGGAAAGAGAAATCTTCTTTTCATCCTATATTGCTTGGGATAGAGGATAAAGAAAAAAATGTATTGCAATTACACATACCACAAATTTTCCTCTAAATTCTGTAAAGCTGTTTAATCATCTTCAATTCCTATAAACAGGCACCTAGTAATTCTGCAAACCTTGTAATGCCATGTAATATCAAAATACAAGAGAGTAATCTTCAGTCATAAAGCCAGCCCTGCAAACAGAAGAGTGTGATATTTCATGAAGTGTCTTCAAATCCAGTGTCTATTAATTTCCATGTGACAAAACAAAATGTTCAGGTCGTTTGACTACTAGTATTTTCTCCCCTGAGTATTATCTAGACAGTAGGCTTGGCAGTACATTAATATCCTCACCCCTTACAGAGTTGAAAAAATTGATTTTTTTCTTTACTGTTTTCAAAACTTCTTATTGAAATAATACAGGTCAGGTGACATATATTTGAAGAAGAAGAAGCCTTCACCTTTTTTATGATTGCCTCTTGCAGTGGAAATTTTGCAGCAGCTTAACCTCATCTAAAAACAGTTCATGCAACTTTTCAAGGACACTGTTAATTGAGCAAATTTCTACATAAATGCTGATTGAACAAAGCTAAGGTACCCAGGGCAGCACTAAAAAGTGAGTCAAATGCATTCATAAAGTGGCTATCTAGAGTAGTGATTGATATAACCTGTTGCATGTGGCTTATTTCTTCTGTTTCACTTATTTCTTCTTTTCTTCACTCTTATCTGCCATACCCTACATACTCACATTACCATTTTATGGTCAAAAGTCACAAACACAGTGGTCAAGTATTATGTAAATAAGTTTATAATGAAAAGCATCAGGACTACAGTAAGGTCGACTTGTAAAGAACTGTATTTAACTTTGCCAGAGAAAATCACAACTTTAAAACAATGAAGTACTTTGAGCTCTGAGTTATGCTTAGAAAGAACTTACCACGTAAAACAGTGAGTCTCGTGGACACACTTATTTCGCCAACACTGTTGGAAGCCACACATTCATAAATAGCTTCATCTCGTGGTGTGCGCAGTGGTTGTATTCTGAGAACTGATCCAGATCCATCATCAAATTCTATTACCTATAAAAGGAAACAAAAGCTGTCACAGATGTTGTTACAAATACCTATCCCTCAGCTAATCTGCTCATGAGCAGCGGCCTGTTGGTATTCAAGTCACTAAAGAAAGGTTCATTTTTCAAATTTGTGTACCAGGACAAATTCCAGTCATATGGGAAAATGTTTAAGTGGCAACACTTGGAACATATATTGCTGTTCAGTGAATACTCAGTGGCCACTTTATTATAGCTTCGAGAAATACAGGACAAAAAACAAATGAACAAACAAACAAACAACAACAAAAAAAACACCCAGAAAACAAGGGCTGTAAGAAGAAAAGTCTGTGACTTAATGCTCTACTATTCTGAAGTTCACCACAATACCTCTCAATTCCCTTAGCTAAAGTACTCTATCTTCAAATGACAGTTACATTCATTTTAATTGCTGCCAGCTATATTCCCTCTCTACTCACAGAATGCAGTTCCCTCACTCATTTGGCTCCAAAGTTTAAAACTGCAATTTCTCAACCAAACCGGATGACTCAGTTTGTACTTGACCCACAAAAAAAGAAAATTTATCCTACAAAGTGATCATTCATGAGACTAAATAATAAAGCCAATCTAAGATTTAATTTTAAAATTGCATTATTCACATAAGAAGTAATAACATTTATATGATAAAATTCACTGAACAGATCTTATTTCCTTCTTGATCTGCAGTCAGAATCACATCAAATATTGGTGAGTACTGCAATGGTCCAGAGGTCCTGGAAAAAACTTTCTTAATAATTAAGTAATAGCAATAATCTTTTTAATCTACTTTTTAAAAAATAAGTTTAGAAAAATCACTGAGAGATATCAGTACTACATCAGATAAATGGCATTCTAAAAATGAAGGACAACTTTTAATTTTGTTTTCCTCTACAAAATAATTAATATCTGTCCATGCACAAAGTAATCTACATATATACATATCTGTACATCTGTGTCTTTCTGTCTTACTTTCACATAAGCAACCTACCAGGTCTCTGTACATGCTGACAATAAGAGAGATGTGAAGTCCAGGGTTAGAAATGATGGTAAATATGCTCTGCATGTCGTTACTTCCATTGTAGGTATTGCTCAGTTTCTGCTTTGCATTGAGAGAGGTGAAAGTAAGATAAAAACCCTGGGCTTTTTTGATACTGAATTTGTTTGATAGCCCATAGGATGTATTACTTTTTCTTGTTCTCTCAGTAAAGCCATTGTCTTGTACAAATCTCCACAAGACAAAATACACACCTGATATTAGCACAATTAAACAAGTAACTAGAATTCTTGAAAAAATGACATTTATGAGGGAGAAAAAAATCTCAGTCTTTAAGCAGTCAGACAGACAATATACAGATAAAAAATGTGAGCACAGGATCCCTATAGTCACAGACATACTTAGAAAAGAGTAATTGCTATTGTTTAAACCTGAATTCTGAATAAATGTATCTGGACAGACACTGAAAACAATTGCAGTAGACTGGCAATACTGCAGAAATTAAGTTTCAAGTCTGGTGTCTCACAAATATGTATCATAAAAGGGATTTATTTTTCATGTGATGAGTTCTCCCCTTTCCTGCATATCACAGCTAGTTAAATCCTAACCCTTCCCCATCTGCTGAATGAGATTTTATTTTTTTTATGACAGAGATTTTTTTAATAAAAGCAGTTTTGCACACAGGGTAGATTGATCTAATTTTTAAGTTTTATTTTTCCCTTTTTTGTTCCACTTTAAATTCCTCTGAGAAGGACTTCTCAGCAAATTAAATCAGATTTTTGTAATAACCATTATTTGAATTAATTTGAAGGAAGAGGAGAAAAGGAAGATCCTCATTCAGAGTCTGTATCCGCAATATAAATAAAAGCTGAAAGATTAATAGAGAAGACCCTCAAGGTCTTACTGTGTATTTCAATTTCAAAAGCAATGCCTAGCTTTCACTGCTATTCTCAATAAGTTGGGAGAATTAGCTGCTGAGCAAGAAATTTCAATGACAATAGTCTTCAAATATATAAACAGACAAGAGAGAGGAAATAAACTATTTGTTCTCCAGGTGCTACATACATCAAGTTCCAACAAGAGTTCTGGGGGAGACAAACAATGATGAAAAGTTTCATGAAACTCTGTAGGAGACTCTCCAGGTTCATTAAATTATAGAAAAGTAACCCCCAGCATCCCTGGGAAAGCATGTTGAAAAGATGGACCAGTAGCATCCTTTCAAACTGTATTTACTGTTTAGCTGTATTTATATGAAGACAAGTGTCCAGGTAAAACACTTTAATGTCTTTCATCATTAAGTAACTCAGAGAAATATACAAAATATTAATGTGAAAAAGAAAATAAACCAAATTAAATATTCTCTTATTGGTCCAGCTGAAAATCTCAGACATTTCTTGTTTCCCAAATGTTTCATACGTCTTTTTGAATCTCATTTCTACTGCTGTTCTTTTATTTTGTGATTCTATGGCATGAATAACAGCCTTACTTTGAACAGGAAGAAAAGCCGCTTATAATAATGATTTGGTATGCACACTTTGTAACTGCTCTGCTCAGGGGACACGATAAAAATTATAAAACACTTGGCAAGTGTCATCTATTTCTTTGAAACACACTCCATCTTACTTGGCTATACTGTTTGTTCAACAGTCCACTAAAGGCATGTTTTAAACATTCTAAGTTTTTTTTTATAGTTACAGAAATATAGTTATTAAAATAATTTTTATGGAAATAAAACTACTTCGTTTTTTGCTTATTCTCCCTAAAAACAGGTGCATACGTATCTAGAAAGCAATATATTAAGGAAATAAACCATGACATATTGCAGAATAACACACAGTAAATATACACATGTTCAATCTTTCTCTTTTTTTAGAATTTGCTTTGAGTGAAAGTTCTGTGAAGAGAAGAGGACAAATAGTGTAAAATTTATGATAAAACTTCTGTGCTAATCCCTCTATCCAATTACAGCTCTGCATATGCTCTGTAAAGTGCAAACAGTTTTTGGCACTGGGAGGTAACATTTAAATTAATGATTTTGTTTTTCATGTTGTAGTAAATACGCAAGCCAGAAGTTACAATGGTTAATGAGCAAATTCCAATGTCTTCAGATATTTTTTTAACCAAAAATCAAGAAAATAAATCTGGTTTATAGCAGAAATGCATTTCCTCTAAAAAATCTAACCTGAAAGCTGGGACCAGCAATCTTCACAAATGCTAATACAAACTATTAGAGAGAATTTTAGTATTCAGTCAGTTGTTAGTAACTGTATGCTAGATCATTTGCTCATAAAATGCATGTCACAACTGTTTTATATACAAATCATTAATCTTTGAACAGTTGTTTTTAAGCAAACAGAAGTCTCTTACCTAACCTGAAAACATTAAAGAGACAATTATACACTCTTAGTACCAGTTTTGATATCTCTTCTAAAAGCTTTCCTCCATTTTCTGAATTTTTTTCTTCATGTTAAAGGTCAACTATATCTGAGATTAATTATTCCTGCCACTACAAGGGGGAATAATACTTGTTTTCTTCTTTCCCCCAAATAACCAGAATCCTTTGAGCAGATTGTTTTCATTGTTTCCTTTAGTGAAGGTTGTGGGGAGCAACACCTTTCTCCCAGTCTTTTCCTAATTTATTGTTAAGAAAAGAATCAAAAGCAAGCAAGTTTTACTTTTGCTCTTCAGCAGCAGTAACTACAGTGACCCTTTCATCTCTTTTCTCAACAGGGGTAAGGAATTGTGGCAGCAGAAGCAGCCAAAGGCAAGGCCTGCTCGATGCACCTTGTCACAAAAGGAGGTGTTGGCTCTCGTGGAGAGCAGCAGTCACTGCTCAACTAATGTCCCCACTAGCTCCTTGATGAGACAGCAAACTGGACAGAGGCACCACAGAGCTCCTCAGATCAACCATGCTGTCTTAGAAAACAGCAGTAACAGTTTTCTTTTTAATGGTTCTACCTGCTTTTCAAAATTAAAAAACTTCACAAGACTATTCCCACCAAATTATCCCTGATGGTAAATTCTATTTTGCTAAATTACTGTTAACAAAGCACACATAGTAGGATTAAAAACAAGGTTGGAATAAAACGTTTTTCAGAGGAACAGAACAATGGACCTAATACCTCAAATCTCTGATTGCTGACTTTCTTTCCTTTTTTGTTCCAGACAATTTTAGGTCTTGGATCTCCTGTGGCTTGACAGATGAATGAGGCAACTCCTCCTGAAACCCCTGTCTGGTCAACGGGAGTTCTTGTAAACTTTGGTGGTGCTGAAACAAAAAAAAAAACAAATAAAATTACCCAAATGAATCCAAGCAGTAAACACAAATTTTTAACAGTCACATCAAGATTTCAAAATTTAGAAAGAAGGAAATGGTTTGTTTCTCCCATGATATTACTCACCTGCAAGAGAAAGCATTATTTAAAAAACCCTAAAAGGTCAGGAAAGTCCTTAGAGATTTTACTAGTGAAATTTATATTAAAACCAAAATCTAATGGCATTGGAATAGCAAGACCACACATTATATTTTATCACCATTATAAATAAAAAATCCAATTTGACTTCTGTTGCAAAATGAGCTCATCAATCAGCTGGAATAATATAATGATTTGCTACTTGATGCTATGATCACAGGGTGTCATGAAAACAGGATGCTCACCTTTGAGACATTAACATCAGTGACATTTAGGAAGAAGCATTTATAATTTTGGATGGTGGAAGTAAATTACTATGCATTAAGAGTCCAGGCAAAAAGGACTGTATCACAAGGGAGATTTATCCTGAGGCACAGTTTTGTGTATAGCTCCTGTTCACTCCCAAATTCTACTATGTCAGAAACGAGAACTAAAAAAAATCCAACTACTGCAACAAGAGAGGAAGAGAAATGGAGAAAGAGTTTTGAAAGTATGAAATGCCATTTTAATTAATTATTCCTTTTCCCTTTATTTCTTTTATACCCAGTTGAAATTATTATTTCTCTTGTGGTGAGACAAAATTTTCAAATTTAGAGCACCACAATATATGACTTTTAAATATAAAATATCAAAATCTGTAAGATTACACCTAAACAGAGAATAAAAATACTGAAAAATTCCTGTAAATCCTCACATAATTATCCTTCTTCAGCAAAAAGAATTTCTGAAGATGTAGTACACCTTCAGATAATGATTTAAATTATATGATGTGGGAACTTAGGGACAAAAAAGTGGTAAAAATCCCATGTCTTTGCTACGAAGCCATCCTCCATAGTAGTTGCTTTATATCATCTGTTGGAATTCATTTTTGTTCTCACCTTCATATATCGGCAGTCAGCTTCTTTATGTTTCCTACCTCTTCCCTCTTCTTCACTTTCCTCTCTGACAGGTATGTACATGTACTGTATTAGTTTTCATTTCTATGTTGCTGTTCTTTAGTTCTGATGTCTAACCCCTTTTTCTGCAAAACTGTTCATTCCAAAAGGCAGCATTTCCTGTCAGCATGTTTATTTGAATGTAGGAAACCCAGCAGACTACTGTCATACATGTATGTAGCACTAGAAGAAATCCTGAAATAGTTTAAAATGCCAAGATGCCATTTTACAAAATGAAATTAGGGGAACTTTTTACCCTACTCCTAATGTAAAAAGGGGGATTTTTACAAAATATAATAATTCTGAAAATCGGCATGCTCTTTCTTTAACAAAAATGTCAAGCAAATATGTTAGATTTTAACATTACAGAATGCTCAAGGGTTCTAGAAGTATCCACTCTACTAATTTTCCTGGTAAAAATGTACCTAAACCCAAATGTAAGAGCACATCTCAGCAAAACAGTGTAACACTACTGCCATGGGGAAATTATAAAAGAACTTCTCTGATGTCAAAAACTGCCAAAACTACAGCAAATAAAACATACTTTAAGTGAAAAAAAAATCCTTTCCTAAGCCACAGGCTTTATGTCTGGACCACAAGAAAGGGAAAAATATATTCTGATGAAGAGCATCTGGGTTTCTTTGAACTGCTCTCTTTGAACCCTTTCTATGTATGTTTTAACTCAGCACTGTGATACATAAAGAGACTTGACTGAATCTGATATACTGACATTTTGTGGCACAAGTTGTAATCGTGGGCCACCAAGTGAAAAATGACACACTGCCATTCTCTTTTAATTTTTTTTTGACATTTTGTGAATTCATTGTTAGAACTCCAGCCACAGAAAGAGAAACACTTCATAAGGCAGCACACAGTAACTATATACAGTAGCTCATGGGCAGCAAACAGCACATGTAGCAATAAATTAAATTAAAAATCTTTTACCAAATTTAATTGCCGTAAGGGGTACAACCAGTTTTCCAGCAACTTCTTCATGCTGAACTGTCCAAAATCTGGTAAAGGACTGTAGCTGCCATGACCCCTTACAAAAATTGCGTATCAGCTTCTGCAGAGTGTTATTATCTACACTGTGGAGTTGCAGAAATAGGACTGACTACATAACATGGCTCCAGCTACCTGAACAACAGTATTTTTGCCATCCTATGTGAATTTCTGCTGGACCAACAATTATTAAAGCTGTTGTTTGTTAACCATGCAGCATTGGAGACACAGCATTAGACACAGAAAACATGGGCAGGTGTACATAATGATGCAATTTTCAACTTGTGGGCATTTTTCAAGGAAAACAAGGTTTTAAGATAGTATACAAAATCCACCTTCTTGCATGATGTGATTAATACTATCTACATCAATAAAAAAGCTTCACAATCCAGTATAGAAGGGAATTGGGGTGATCTTTGTCTTTCACTTAGATAATAACCTAGCCGAAAAAAAAATAAGGTATGTATCTGGTCAAAGCTTCTTTTCACATGAGTAAGTAATTCTTATAAAAAGCATTGCCACAACTCTCCTCCAATACATAATATTGGAAGTAAGCCAGTTATCTTTTGGGTATCACATGATATCAGAGAAGGTAAATTATTATTATGAGAACATAAATAAATTTATAAAATTATCTATCATGGGAACAGGTAAGTACTATGCAATCCCTCTTTTTATTACTCAATCAACACGTTCATGTTGCTACATATAAAGCAACCACCATCAGTGCAAGGGTATGTGAAATCATAACCCAGCAGAAGCAAAAATGAAAAGTAGTATTTGTTGCCTTTATCTTTATAAAGGTTGCTAATTAAGCATTGACACAAATTATCTCCACAATTAATGTTGTCAGTTTCTTGACATTGATTGTGACCTAAGCTCCTAGGCACTCTGATAGCAAACACAATTAAACTGCACACACAGTTGTGCTTATTAACATGAGGGCAATTTTGATTGAGAACTGACAACTATTTTCGATCTCCCCTAACAACAGCAGTGCATAGTTCAAGAAAAACTCTCCACAGCACAGTTCATTAAGCACAGCAACAATCTATATGGGAACTTTCCACTGCAATTAAATCTGCCAAAAAAATAAGATGTAATATGTTACCAGCTACAGTACCAGAGTCCTTCAGCAGTTTCAAAATCTCATTGGTAACATCAATAAATGCAGTTAAAATAACAGAAGTGTAATTAAAATAAGTGAAATTCACTTAAAATCAGCATCTCATATTTCTGCACTTAAATTCTCTTGAGGGCATCATAAAATTGCTACAGTATTGTCTTTTAAATGGAAGAACACACAAATTTTGCTCGTTTCTATACCAGTGCCTACTCAGATATTCATACTAATAGTGAATTTTGATACCTAGTCAAGCTAAAACAAAAAATAAAATCTGAGTGGGAGGTATCTGTAACATGGACTTCTGAGGAGTACCACAAGCTTTCTCATTCAAGACCTGAGGGCTCCCACCATCTGCTGCTTGGTATGCACTTCTGGCTGGGACCTTGAGAAGCTGAAGTGACAACTATTAAACTACTGCAAATCACACCCTTAATATACAATGGAAAACTGAATTTTTTGCTATCTCACCTTAAATACACTGGGCTTGCATTTATTTGTTTTAAAGAGTTTAACTCCATAGAAATTAGGCTGCTGCTTCAATAAACAGTCAAGCTGTCCCCAGAGGGGGCACAAGAACTTCTGAAACAGTGATGGTTTACTGCATCCAGATCTAAGTGGACGTTTTTTGCACATTATGGCTCCATAAAATATATTTTTAACGTAACGCTAAAATAACTCAATTTGATTAGAACACTTGAATATCTTGGCACGAGCATAAGACCTTTCTTTCTTCCCTGCTGTGCCTCCACACTGTCTTTCTAAAGTTTAAGGAGAATTCTGAGATAGTGAATGGAATTATTTAATTCACATTTCATCATGGTATAGAATTATCTATTTTAAAGTTGCTATCCTGTTCTCTGCGTTGTGCTTTAAAGATACGTAATAATTTTTGTCTGCACTCAAATAAAGTGTCTGACAAAATACTTCTGAAATTACTACTTTATTCCCCTTCTTTTCCCAGCCACTGCAAACTATTCCAGTGTATAGATATTTTTATGGACATACTCCTCTAATGAAAAGGTGAATACGAGGCTAAAACTTCACCTTCTTTAAACTGACAGTGAATAGGATGTCTGCAGTCCAACTACAGATAGCTCAGCATGTGAACTTACTATGGACACAATATATAGAGGATGCAGACCCTAATACATTTGTTTCTAGATTCTCTGTTTGGGGTGTACAAAAGTTCCTAGTATAAAATAATTCAGTTTAGGACTAAACTTCATCATATGCCTGAAATATTAAAAAGTTTACTAGCTCAGAATAAAAATTGCCAAAATTACATCATATTGTATACTCTGTAGGCATATATGGGAAGGGTGAATAAAGACATCAGAAAAACTTAAAAATGCAATGACACTTCTTTCAAATGCCTCATTTACTTATAAATTTACATTTATTTGAGGTGAATTCTTAAAAATTACAGTAACTTTTTCAGTTATAAAGATTGGTTTTGTACCAATAAAAGTTGGAAGATGACAATCACAACTGTTCCCATGAAATGTTCTCAGCTCAGACTCAGAAATGTCTATTGGTTGAGAGCAGATTAAACAATGCGGTCTGACACACGTACAAGAATCATTTTCACTTAGCATAGTCTTATTGGTCTAGCAGCATAAATCAGAGTGTATACAACTGGACTCACTCAGTAAAAAATTCTGTAGTGATTCTCCCCATGTCAAATTACACACTCAGAAATTTCTGACACACTAAAAATCTAAACAAACACAATTAAGAAACAACCAGAAAAATATCCCCAACCAAGCAAAAAAACCCTCACAAACCAAACCAAACCAAACCAAACCAAACCAAACCAAACCAAACCAAGCAAACACCTTTACTGACCCCATTTCCCAGTCTACAATATTCACTGTATTCCAAAGACTTATGAGAAAACAATCTAAACAAAAAGACCATAGACTGGTTCATATTTAATGATGGTGAAGATAGTGAAGACTTCTATCCAGGTAAAAATGAACACGTAGGCAAATGCTGCACGTAACCACAGTGTGATACTGTTTTGATGCATTACAAGCTATATGATTTGTAATTATTTTCACAATTCCTCCAGTAGTTAAAAAATATTATATATATACACAGTACTTAATGGGAAATTACTTAATAGTAATTTCAAAACACCCTTATATACAGCATTAGCTGCTAAATTACTCCTAAGTAATAATTTGTGACATCAGACATCAGACTGGTTATTTTTCCAAGCAATTGTTTCACCTTAATTCTAACCTGCACTTAGAGAGGATCTGCATACTGACTATGTGAGAAAAGCTAATTAGTTTTTTTTCTATAAGAACAAAAAATAATTTGTATTCATGAAATCTGCATAAAGAAACTCCTAAGTTAACAAGTAGTATGTTCCTAAAAGCTCTTGCCTGTCAGTGACAAGTTGTGAATTTTTTCTGTTTTCCACTGTGAAACTCTGAAAACTGCCCCTGTCTTAACATCCTTCAGCAACAATGCAATCTTCAGATGTCATCATATTCTGAGCAGCTGAACAGTTTCATTATTCTGTGAATGGAAATTATAATTTTTTTATCTTTTAACTATTAAATGCAGTTCAGCCATGCCAATCAAGTCCGGCTGAAAATCTTGATCCATTTGATTCACAGAAACTATTTTCTAGGTACAAACACACATTTCCCGAAAGTCTGGGTAAAGGCAATCAAGCTATTTTACTTTAAGGCATCACAGCATCCTCTTAAAAACTAAGCCCCTACAATACTCATAAAATCTTAATAATATATTTGAAACAATACTCATAAAATCTTGATAATATAATTGAAACACTCATCTCCCCACCTTCTTTCTGCTACATGTATTCTTCTGAAAGCAAAAGCACTCAGGAAAAAAAGAACTGGTTTTTGAGAGAGGTTTCTGGTTGCTTCTTTGGGGCTATTTTTCCAATTTAGCAGTCATCTCCAGTTCCCAGCCTTCTATCTGCCAGAGCATACCCACCCTACAGACTTAGTAAGCAGCCTGAAAAAATAAAATTATCACTTGATGATGTCCCAAGGAAAATATGAAAAGTCAACCCTGTCTTTCATATTTTCAAATTTCCTGCAATGCACAGTGTCAGTGTAGTAGGCTGACCATTAGGTTAATTCTTCCCTGAAATACAATGTCAAATTACAGACTTAGAACTACAGCCTCACAATGGAAGGAAAATGTAGGTAGGCTACATTTTCCAAAAGGTCTAATGTTAAAATATCACATATTTAATGTGTACCTCTAAACTCTGCAAACCTTGTTACCAGCTCATTTCATTGTGGATTATGCATGCTTTTTTAGAGACAGACATTATCTGAGCCCTAGGGACATGGGAGGTATACAAACTAACACAGATAGAAGCAGACGCTTATTTGCCAGCTAATATAATTCACACACACATTCATTTTTAGCTTATAATAACTGAGAGAAAGAAAAAGGCTTTTGCAAATATGAAGAACCTATGTGGAAAAACCCAAGAAAAAAGTCTTTTACTAATAGTATAGACCAATACATTTATATTTGAAGTATAAAGAAGCTGACAAAGTATTTATTGCTGTTCTTTATCTATTAAAACTGTTGCAGGCAACCTACTAACAATTTAAGCTAGTTTCACACCAAATTATTGAGACATTCAGTGTAAAACTTGGACCAACCATTAACTACTGCCCTATCAGAGCAATACTGTGCCAAGTGCAACAGGAAGCCAAGGTTTCACAGTCACTCATAGATGATCAGACTGAAGGAGAAACCTTCTAAAGCCAGGCCTACTCCCACACCCATGCCCTCTTGCCTTCATTCCTCAAGCTGTGTGCACAGCCTTGGCTATCACTGCTACATATGCATTAATACAAAATTTAAACACCAAATTAAATACAAAGTTTAGCCTTCATTTAAATATGGCTACAAAACAAAAAACAAAAGCAGTATACGTTTGCTTCTAAATCTCTCCTTTACTTACTCCACGGTCTATTCAGCTGTTTCTACACAAAAATTCTGGTTTGCACTAGAGCTCAAGAAAAGAGAATCAGGATGTTTGGTTCTAGTACTTGACTAACCTGAGCACTGAAGGGTGCAGGTATATGACTAAGTAATTCTCACTATCCAGTAAATGCATAGGTGGCCAAGAATTCTCCCTTTTTTTTTTTTTCCGATGTGTACAGGAATTCCAGCATTATTAACCACTGTTCATTATATTACTCAGCTGCAGATATGTCTTTAAGTCATAAACCAGCACATGCTCAAACACACAATACAAAACAAAAGCCTGTGTATGTGCATAGTATTTAATAGTATTTATCACAAAAGTATATGTAAAAGCTAGGTGAGACTAATTTACCTGAGTTAGATAGAGGACCTTGCTAGTAAATCCAGTACTAAGCCTTCTTCCAGCAGCAAATAAAAAGCATGAAGTCTCTTGAATCTAAAAGGTTAGTGACGTGCACCACTTTATCCCCCAGGAATATTACATAACCTTGTCATATTCACTAATTTAACAAAAGGAAATTCTGCTTCAAAGATCTCTACTGCTTCTTTTTCAAAATTTAATGTCTGCAGACTGCATATGAATTATTTGGTAACTGAGAGCTGAAACTCCTTTTCAATGTGCAAAGTAAAAGCAGTGGATTTTAAAATGCCAGGCAAGCTGATCTCTTTCCAGAAGAGTTTTGCTCCACGAGAAAGGTAGGAATAAACGAGACACTACAAGTTGCAATTAGGAACTTGGAGTATCTGGGTTATGATTAGAAAAATGACCTTTAGGAGTGTCTCAGTCTTACTGAAACCCTCAAAATACAGGCACCAAAATGAGGAAACATAAAATTGGGGCACTGTAACAAGAAAGTGAAACTTCCACTCATATTTTATTTATCTAAAAATAACAAAATGCATACCTTGCCGTTTATATACAGGGCAAACTGACTGTGAAAGCAAAATCAACTATCTAGTAATAATACTGACTCTACATACTAATATGATTCAGTGCTAATGCTTGACAAGGCATCCACATAAGCAAATTCTCATAATTCCTATTCAAGCGGAAGTATGCTTGTGTCTAATCAAATCACAAATCTCACAGCCCATGTGAACAAATGCAATATGAGACATTAAGGGGTTCAAGATGACTTTCTACTAGCAAAACAGCATTAGGAGATGACATGACTTGACATAAGCATAATTTATTGAGCTAAACTGGTAAAAAAGTATCATTAAGGCTGCTGTAAAATAATAATAATTAAAAAACCTAATTAAACTCATAAATCTCTTTCCAAGTTAGGCCTGCTTCATCCCAAAACTTATCAGCACCTTCCTCTATTAATTATAAACCAACGTTTACCATTTATCCACAAGAATCAATTATATGAAACCTGAATTAAGAGTCCAGCCAAGTAGACAGAATACCTACTCCTCTCACCAGCAAGCCCTGTGAGCTGTGCAATGAAGCCCACCTTCAGCGGTACTGTAAGACAGGTTAGCATGGCCCATAGGATGATGCATTGCTGATGCATAAGCAGACATTCATAAACTAGGTCAGAAAACTGTTTATAGATATTAAAAAAGATTCAGTGACTAAAGGCCCCAGCGGATTGTCCCAGTTCCTTGCCTACAAGTCACTTACAATATATCAGAATGTTTAGCACAGCACAAGCAGCCTGCTCTGGGATATGGCTATGCAGACATAACAGCACTGATTAGAATGTATTTACACTGGCAGTGTTTTCGATACTGTATATTTTCAAAGCCCTGCTGCGTATAGGTCCTGTTGTAAATACTAACCACATTTTGTTGTCATTAAGGACTATGCACAGCAAAAATGCAAAAAATACTAGTTGCAAGGTGCTTAAGGTTCATCTGCTCCATGAACCTCTACAGGAGCTAAATTGTTCTAGGTTGTCTCTAGTAAAGTTATGCCAGCATAGATCTGAAGCATATTAAAGCATGCAAGAATATGAGAACTAAAACCTCATTCAAAGATATGCACAACACAGGTGTTGCAAGATCGTGGATTTGATTAAAAAGCAGAAACATTGTCACAACACAGCTAGTCTGTAGCTGGGAAAATAATTTGGCCATAAATAAGAAACACAGTCAGGCTAGCCCTTGTTGCATAAAAAGGTCCCTACGTGAACAAGGACTGGTTGGATTCAAACCTACACAGGGACCCTCACCAACCTCATTCATCCTAAACGCAGATGTATCATGGCCAGGGAGCTGGCCAGTGTTAAGACTTCAACCAACCACACATGTAAGCACAGGAGATGTGAAGTCCCTGTAGAAGGAAGCATGGAACAATAAAAGAGGCTTTTTGTCACAAGGATCTCTGAGAGAAATGTCCTCTCTGTCTCCCACCAACGACCCTCACGTGACAAACCAGAACCAAGAGAAACAACACCACATAAAGGTAAACCTCTAATCACTAGAAGTTAATTTCTGTTTTAATTCTGATATGTAATAGCATACAATGTCATAAAATGACATTTATTCTGCCACCTATTACCTAAAATCACTGAAAATATAATTATTTGATATCCCGTATATCAGTGTAGCATTGCAATTGCTTTACAAGACTCTTGCATGGTTAGTCAGGTTATTTCAGTGATTTTTAATATAATTATCAGTGGTTAGAGATACATCTAAAATAATCCCAATCCTCAATGCTGTTCCTAGCTTCCATCTATTTCATCTATCTCTCAATAAATGTATTTTCCATTCCTCTGTCTTTAACAGAAATTTATTCTTTTAAAAAGAGATATCAAGAAATCATAACACTATGTGTCAGTTATATGTGTCAGTCAAGAGCATGCTATTAAAAGGACACTGGACTTTGTGGGACATAATAAAGCCCTCTTTCTTAAAATAAATAAAGGAAAACAAATTACATTTGCCCTGTCATAGAGATCTTCACTCTGAAATCCCTATTGTAATTGTAAAGCATGATTCATGCCCATCTTAAAAAGAACAGCAGAAATTACTAAAATACAACTACCAACAAAGATTTCATTCTTTATTTTCTTGCAAAGGCAGACAGGTCTTTACAACTACTGTAAAAATAATTTTTAAAAAATAGTATCACTCCTGGTGATGCTCTCCTTTTAAATTCATATCTAAGTAGTATGAAGAAAACAAATTCACTGAAGTTTAGTCTCAAGAGATAGAACTGGAAGCCAAAAGCACTGAAAGTGGCAGCTGGCTCCTGGACAGAAGAGAGGGCTGACAGCCAAAACTTTGTAATTCTAATCCCATCTCTGTTAATTGCTTGCTGTTTAGCTTCAGGCAAATTACTTAACCTCCATGTCTCAATTTACTTAATTCCAGGATTATGCTACTTAGATTATGTCACAAAACACAGGGAGGAGTATTACAGTTGTTACTGCCACTGTATTTACAAAGTTTGTGTAGGGATTTGTGCTCATGCACTGAATGAAATGTTCCAGTTTAAGTCCTATCTACTTACTACACAGGTGACACTTCTATCAGGGCAAAGAAGACAAAAATGAACAAACCACACTCAATCTAAATTTGAAGTGTCTGTGGAAATTGGGAGGTATTTGAAAAAGTTAGTAGTCTGAAAACTGCAGTCCTCTGCATATCAGTATTGCAAATTGTTGGTTTAATTAACACTCTTTCCCTAAGGAAATGAGCTCACATTGCACAAGTGTACGGAGTAAGAACTGCTCATTTTGACACTAAGAAGTATATACTAAAAGGAATACACTAAGAGATATGTACTTCTATAAATGATAATAAATTATTTCTGCAAAATGTATCATCCTGCATCATAGTTCAAATTCAGTTGTATATGATTAATAATGTGTGTCCATTTCAGAATGGAACTGAACACTTTAATTAAGCATGTTGATTGTAACAGTCAAAATATTCATCGAGATAACAGTAAATATGTATACATACTTTTAGATCTAATATGCATGTTAAGAAATTAGAGATTTAAGGAAATTGTATTTTCCATATCAAGCTTCAGCAACCTCTTGAAAGTAAACTTGAAAATAGCTGACTGTTTGTCGGTGAGGAGAATTGAGACCCTTGGTTTGCTGTCAACTAATGCAAATTTCTGTATGTCTGAATCTCAATGGCCTATTCAAAATGTAGAAAATAACAAGTGATCAGTCATTGCGCTCCATCATCAAAACTACTATCTGCTTATAGAAAGAATACAAAAGGTAGAATAAAATCTGCATTGTTACAAAACTTAGTTTTTCTCTGATTTTTTCCTTCTAATTTTGAAAAGACAACCAGAAATTAACTTCTCACAACAAAACTTAAACTACTGACAAAAATTCATATGAGGTTAGATTACTAAAGCTGGGGATCCAACAGATACAGCAGGTTACCAAATAGAAAAACAAATAGCTGGCCTCAAATATCCAAATATAAAATCAATTGGGCTGTTGAAAGACAGGAATAAAAAACAAGATGAACAAAAATCTCATTTCATAAAAAAAAAAAAAAAAAGCAAAAGAGAAGTAGAAATTAATCAAGCAGGGCAGAAGGATAACCTAAGACAAGATGAATCTCAGGTCTACTCAAGTAAAACTTTAAGGAAAAAAAAGATCTTTACATATTACTATAATGCCAGTCAGTCACATATCTTTAGTAAAAAATTAAAAATGTTTGAAATCTTTGACTTCAGTGGGTATAAAAGTTGCTTGCTCCCAAGGGCTGTCTGAAAAGTTGTAATTTAATCTTTATGTTCTTTAACATGCAATGCTTCTCATAAAATAATAATAAAACCTCTTGAATGACTTACTGCATTGTTCATAAATCACAAGAATCAATTACTACATGTATTGTTCCTTCACTGAATGCCTTTAGAAAAGCAGCTTCTAGTTGTTCAATAATTTGGCATCTTACTGTGTCATAAGCTGGCACACACAATTGGAAAAAAAATTCTAATTAGAGTTAGCAATAAATATTGAGAAGTTAGACTTTGATGCTTGTTCTTGTAAAACAAATCCTCTTTTAAAAGTAGATAGCTTTTAAAAAACTCCAGAACAAAAAAATCTTTGAAGGTTTTGGTTTCATACCTCTTAATTTCTCACTGCAATAGTAACAATATAATGTAACACAATATATGGTACCAAAACGAAAGGAAGGTGGGGAGAAGAATTAATAGAAAATTATTACTGACAGAGATAAAAATTAGTCCACAGAAGTATCAGATGTATTTTTATGCATTTTTTATTTTTAACCTTAACCCCAGCAACACATTTAATGATTAAGACTAATAGATTTAAACCTCTGTGTGCTTTCTCCCTCCACAAAAGACAGCAGTACAATAAGCTGATACGAACATGCTTAAGTTTCATATCATTCTGTAGCATAACAAAAGTATATATAAAAGTCTTTTGTTGTGATTATTTAATTAGTTTTACATCAGTATACAGGAATATATCTGCTGGGTAGAGTTAAAAGAAGTATAGTTTTCACTATTCCCAGTGCAGGAGCCTCTACTGGTCAAGGAACTCTAACCTGTGACATTCTACCTGATATCAGAAGCTACAAACATAATTATCTAAGTGTCTGTTTTCTGTTTATTTCTAATGTTCTTACTTATTGGACGTAGTAGGTTCTCTGAAGTTCTTCCCTGTTACTAGGACAAGAGTAGTAGGATGTTTCCAACTGTTCCTTCCTAGAGACAAAGAGCTATGCCCAGATATGGAGATACCAAGAATAAGCAAATTAATATAGTGTATACAGGACCAGGTTTTTAGGGAATTACTTTATGTTATAAATATAAATTGAGAAGAAAGAAATACAAGAAAAAAATCTTGAGGGAGCTTAATTTAAAGATGACATACTTTACTTTCTATAATTAAGAACTGCTGTTTTTTCAAGAAAATAATCATGCTTTCAGAGCAAAGTTACAGATTACCAGTTATGTAAAAAAAATTAGAACTTATAAGGCTGACTATATGAACATAACATAGAAAAAAAGGAAAAAAGAAAAGATGAAAGAATGTTTTTGCATTAAGAGCATAAGGCTAAGATGTATATTTATAGCACCAGAAAAAAAACCCCAACACTTTAAATAGTGTCAAAAGCATCCCTCACCTTTGAGTTTACTCATACTGCAGTAAATCTTGTAATTACAGTCATATACACATGTTCTTGTCACTTTTAATTAAGGTAAGCCAGTACAATTAATTGTTAGCCACAGATCGTTCAAGCAGGCAAAAAAAGTAACTACGAGGACGTTGGAGACAATCAGGCTTCGCTGTCTGCCTAATGGTTAAAGTAGCCAGCACATATCTATACTGTCACAACTATGTTCAACTTCACAACTGACACAACTATCCAACAATGAACTTCCAAATTTCTTATAATTTCTCACCAAAAATCCTATACCAATCCATACTCCATTACACACACTAAGCTATCTTGCTTTCTGCAATCCATTACAAAGATGTTAGTTTTGTCACTATCAAAATGAGGTTTCGTATAGGTGTGTAAATCTTTCCATACTGGTGACCTCCAAGTTCAAATCTCCTGTACCACTTGAATGTCAAGTTTCTTTTTCAACCCACCAGCACATTTTCTTTTTTAAAGTAGAACTGAGTTCTTTATCCGATACATATCTTGAGCCTCCCGTGTTCCCTCAGATCTGAGAATTTAAGTCCTTTCTGATCGAAGTAAGGGCTTATTTCTTAAGCTTTTTGATAATTTCCCAGTGAATGCTTCCACCATGCCCTCAATTTCTTCCTTATCTTGTTTACAGGTGATTCTTCTGCACCATAGCAAAGGAGTATGAAATTAGTTCAATGGCTAGAGCATTACATTGTTAAAAGGCAGGATCCCTATGACGAAGTAATTTCAATTGCCAAACACTGCAAATGGAAAAAATATTGGATCTTGCACGGTAGAGCCAGAGCCAACTGTATCCATCATTGTCATTTGAAAATACTCATGTTCTTCCCCACTTTCTGATTCACTGTGACCTTTCAGAACTGATAAAATTAACCTCTTTTCTGAAAGAAATATAAGGACAATGGAAGTCAAGCAGGTGTGCATAGTTTTGTGCAAATGAACAATGAACAACAGACTAAAAAGTCATACAGTTACCTCCAATGTCTAGATATTTTCTTCCAGCAGCAGCTATCTTACTCCTAAGCTCAGATTAATGTTTAAAAAGGCCATCATAAGTGGCCTTAAGTGAATGATGAAAAAACACACCCAGAGTACTGAAATAAATTCCATCCTGGGTATTTCACACAGATAATTAAACCCATTATGGATTTGCCTTTCTATTTTTAATTGATTTTCTAAGAATGAAGGTATTAGATTCTTAAAATGGTGTGACTAAGTTTTGCTTTAGATCAAAACAGATTAAATACTGGTGCCAAAGAAAACCTGCTGCCTGGCATTCCTAAATAGAGCCAGCCTTTTGATCATATAGCTATACTTTGTATGGTCATGAAGTACTAATACTGCTTTTCAGTTCAAATCATCTATAAAATTTCTAAAGATTTTTACAGTTATGTTCACAAAATGAAGGTTGTCCAATATATGGCCCAGTGAACATGCATACATATAAACACAAGTAGAGCTTGTGGAGAACAGCTTTTTTCCTGAACATTGCTACCAATCTTGACTAGCTTTCTGACATAACTAAATTTCTGCAAAAGATCATTAAAGTTAGGCAATCCTTGAAAACTAAGCTGTTTTGAAAATATTTTTTTTCTATTTATTAAGAAAGTCATCTAAGTCATTAATTGTTTCATTTAAGAGATTTTTCCCATGGCATGTCTCTAATTATGTGAAATTTTCCCTTTCCTGAGGGAAATATGCACAATATGAACAGGTAAGTTGATTTCTTACATGAGCGTCCTAATTTCTTCACTACGGTAAGGTGGTTGATAATCAGTGGCACTGCTTAAATTTACCTAAGTTGAAGATTTGGTCCATTATTTTCAGATTCAGGTTGAGAAGCACATGCACAGTACTGTGAGCAGGTTACTAGTCACATAGCTTCCAAAAATAAAAGTTTTGCAAGCTTAGCTCTTTATGCACTAGAACAATGCTGACTGTTTCAAAGCTGGGTGGGTGGATAAACTGATACTACTCGTACCTCTGGTCAAGCAAAACTCACCATATCACTTAACCATAACTGAGTCTTACTTGTTAGGCAGCGGTTACCACCTCTCTACCTCTCTCTCTCTCTCACACACACACACACACACACAGAGAATACAGGATAAATTCCATAGGTTATGAAATAATTATCTGGGTGACAGGCACTCATACCACACTGCACAGAAAGTTGGAAAGTAAATGGGAGTTTTGCTCAGCTTCATATGAGACAAAAACAAACCTGTGTTTCTAGTGAACTGATTCATATTGTGCTTGAGTTTTGCAGGTAAAAATATAAATATGTTCGTCTTTGTGATAAAAAATTTCTTTGAAAGAATTTAAAATTAATTTACTAAAATTCAAGACTGGATATTGGTTTTGCTCAGAAAGTACAAGCACCTAATTTCTTTTCATAGAGTTACAGAGCACCCTAGTTGAAAGTGTCTCACAAAAATCATCAAGTCCAATTGTGGTCTTGAACTGGACAGTCCCAAGACTCACACCATATGTCTGAGAGCATTGTGCAAACTCTCCTTGAGCTCTGTCAGGCTGGTGCTTTGACCACTTCCCTGGGGAGCCTGTTCCAGTGCCCAAACACCCTCTGGGTGAAGAACCTTTTCGTAATATCCACCCTAAATCTATCCTGACACAAGTTAATGCTGTTCCCTCAGGTCCTGTCACTGGTCAACAGGGAGAAGAGAATAATTCTGGAATTTTATTCCAGAAGTATGTGCACTTCAGCAAGTAGAAAATAGGTATCTATTTATCCTAATCTTTATTTTTATCTCATTAATAGTAGCTGCTAATTCATTTTAATTTCTCTTAATCATAACTAATCTCTAGAGTTATATTCATATATAAGTCAACAACTACAAGGAGAAGAGAAAGAGATACAAACACTTCAAATTTATATACCGTTTGTTTACAATTCAGCTTTTTTGAATGGCAAGATACAGCAAAGAGGGCAAAGCTGGTTTGCAATAATGACAGAAAATCTGTCATGTTTTCTATGTATTTGGTAAATCTAAGTCTGATCCTACAGCATAAAAAATTTTACACTGAAGCAGAAATTCTAACAGCCTGTAGTGAAAGTATTCCCTCTGAAATGATGCCAAGTATGTATCTGTGTGCCCTTATACGAGAATCTCTATATGTATTGAATGCAATTATTTGTAGCACTTCATCATGCCTCTGTGTTTCAAAAGTCCTCATAAATATCCAGGCTACACTGGTAGTGGGGCTAATGTTTCTCTATCTATTGACTGACATGATCAATTTCTTTAAGGTCTGTTAGTTCTCCCTGTAACTTTCGAAGAAATCAAGCAAAATTCCAGTGAAATAAAGCTAATGAGTGGGTAAACAAGGATGAACAAGGAAATACATTATAAAGTAATAAATAATATATTTATTTATATCAGCATTATTTATTATTTGTAGAACCCTCATAAAATAGGATCTGACTTTGCTATATCCAGCAAAAACAGACAGGATAATCTTCCTGCAAGAATGGTTACAATCTTAATCTTACCCACTAAAAAGTTTGCAGTCTACGTAAAAGATAAGGCCTGACAGCTGACTATTGCCAAACACAATACAATGAAAATATGAGTTTTAGTCTGCAGGAATGGGCTTGAAATGAACTCTGCTAACTATCCAACAATTGTTGAGTTTTTAGCCGAGGAAAATACAGCTGAAGGGAAGATTAGGAAGTCTCTTTGTGGATAAGTATGGAAAACTCAACTTTTGCTTATCTATCTTAATAGCCTGCAATGCAGGTTTACACAAACCTGTATAATGGCCTCCAAAACAAAACATGTAAGAAAAAAGTCACTATCTCTGCACCCTGGTTTGTAATTATTGGAACCGTTAACAGGAGAATGCTCATCAGCTTGACTCACAAGCAACTCTGCTGCTGACTTACAGATATTAAAATTACAAAAAATATATTGAAAAGTAGTCAGTGATCTCATTCACTAAGAAAAGAGCACATTTCAGCCAAGTGTATGTCTTCAAGTTGTAACTATCAACACAAAATACTTCCTCAATCAGGCCACTGATTCAAATCTCACATTTTAGGGTCGAATTACTCTTTATCTTTTATTTTGGCCACTGAATGTAAAAGGAATTTAATGTCTTGCTTCAGTTAAGGAAATATGGGATCATGGCCAGCAGATACCCAAATGATCAATCATATCAGAAATCAAGACAAGGTTGTTCAGCATGGAGAAGGTTCTGGGAGCTCTTACAACAGCCTTCCAGTATCTAAAAAGGGGTCTTACCTGAAAGATGGAGAGGTACTTTTGTCAGCTGGGCCTGTACGTACAGGACAAGGGCCTGTATTTACAGGACAAGGGTGAAGGTTTCATACTGAAAGAGGGTAAATTTAAATTGGATAAAAGAAAGAAATTCTTTCTGTGAGAGCTGTGAGGCACTGGAATCATGCTTGGAAGTGCTCATGGCCAATGTGAATGGGCCTTTGAGCAATCTGGCCCACATGGAAGGTATCCATGTCCATAGCAAAGGACTGAACTATAAGTCATTCAAAGTCCCTTCACACCTCAACCATTCTATGATTCTTATCTGCTAGAAAATTTTTCTTACATACTCAGCATTCAGATCATCCCAGATTCTGTTTTCTAATGAAATAAACATCCCAGCCAATACATTAAATCTGCCATTGATAACTTACAGCAGTTGAAACTTCAATTCTCCTTCTACTATAAAATATTAATCTATTGTAGTATGTAATGAGAGATTTACATTCGGGGGCTGTAAAACAGATACAAACAAGCTGAGCTACATAATGATAAATGCCATTGGTTGAATGAGTCTGCAATTTTGTACTTCTGTCAGGATAGCAGTCTGCATCCATACATTGGCATGCTTCTTCCAATTTTTTGCTCAAATTGTAACATATGAAGAATCCCATAAGTTACTATTTTAAAGTTTAAATATTTAATGACTGTCATTGACCTCCTTCACTACTGAAAAGCCTATAAGATATCATATGGCTGATGTCAAATATTTCTTTAGGCTGCAATTAAACTATAGTTGCAAAAATTGATCTTGTTCATTGTGTATTTCAAAAAAGAGCCATGTATGTGACAAATATATGGTCAAACAGCATAGTGGGTTGACCCTGGCCTGGTTCCAGGTGCAGACCAAAACCTCCATCACTCATTTCCTCAGCCTGTGGAGTGGCAAGAAAATACAACAAAAGACACACAGGTCAAGAGAAGTGAACTGATCATTTACCAGTTACTGTTACAAACAAACCAGACTCAGAGAAATTAATGTATTTATTACCAATCAAACAGAGTGCGTTAATGAGAAATAAATCCAAATCTTATAAACACCGTTCCCCCACCTCTCCCTTCTTCCTGGGCTAAACTTAATTTTTGTTTTTCTCTCCCTGCTGCTCTTGAGCAGCACAGAGCCAGGGCTTGCTCTAAGCTCATCACAGCTTGTCTCTGCCACTCCCTTCTCCTTACCCTCCATCCCTGCTCCTGAGTATGGTCCCTCCCACAGCAGACAGTCCTCCATGAACTTCTTAAACACAAGTCCTTCCAATGGAGTGCAGTCCTTCAGGAAAAGACTAAGGCAGCACAGATCCCTCACAGGGACACAAGCAAGCCCTGTGAGCAAACCAGCTGCAGCAGGAAGTTCTCACAGGGCTGCCACATTCTTCGGGCAAATCCACCTGCCCAACTGTGGGGTCCTGCCTGCACAGGCCGTGGATGGGTGTCTGCTTCACCATGGGCTGCAGGGGCACAGCTGCCTCACCATGGTCTTCACCATGGGCTGCAGCAGAGTCTGCTCTGCTGCCTGCACCACCTCCTCGCCCTCCTTCCCCACTAACCTGGGTGTCTGCAGGGCTGTTTCTCTCACATATTCCCTCCCACTCCTCACACTTTTCTGGCTGCAATTGCCCCAGCATGGCAACTTCCTTCCCTTACTTAACTCTGTTATCCCAGAGGCACTATTACTATTGATGGGCTTGGCTTTGGCCATTGGCAGGTCCACCTTGCTACCATCTGGCATTGGCTTTGCTGGACATGGGGGGAACTTCAAAACAGATTCTCACAGAAGCCACCTCTGTGGGCCCTTTCTAGCAGTACTTTACCTGGTACAAATAGTGACTACTTTCTAATTTCTGCTTAACAACCTGCCTGATGTCTGTGTACTCTATAGCACTGTCATTTTTCCAGACCTTCCTAAGCTTTTACTTTCTACAATTCCCTGATTTATTCATGGTACAACTTCAATACAGAATGAAAGATGCAAACAGCTTACAGCAAAGAGCCTGAGCCTGAAGCCTGGCAGATGGCCAGGCAATGAAAGCTTGTGTAATTGTATTATCTTGCATACATATAGGGAGATAGAAAGTTACAAGAATATCTTTGATTCTAGCATTTCCCACTACGTAAAAACACAGAAATCTTCACCAAGTTGGTTTTTTAAAACTCCTATGAGAAAAAGGAATTCTACGGTATAATATGTATTTCTACAAATTTCGAGTCATCCACAAACTTCCACTGATATGTACGAACAGCAGCAGCATAAAGCAACTTGTAATCACTAAAGCTGGTCTATCTGCCTGAAACTAGAAGAGAGACAACCACTATTCTACCCAGCTTAGAGACTATCTCTTATAAAACAAAAACATCCTTGATCCCATGAAAACTTAGGCTAGGCAGAACAAAACTTTCACTGCTTTTCTCCCTATTAGTTTCTTCTTTCACAGCTTCTGTCATCCTTACTGCATCTACCAAGACTGTGTCTCAAACAATCCTCAGATCTTGCTTCTCATTTGTATTGTTTCTAAATTAGAGATTTTCTGCTCACATCTTCCCACTCCTGTATCTTGCTATAAACCACCCCCCCATCTTCCACAAATGCAGTGTATTCCACTAGGACCATGAGTTTTGTTAACAAATATATATATATATATATAAAACAGCATTTTGAAACTATTTGATCGACCAATTAGCTTCAAATTTTCCAGTGTTAGCAGTTTTAATCTCACATTGTAGATATGAGAACTAACAATATTTATTCTGGAATATCATGTCTAGAAAGTCACATATACACCTTACTTCTTTTTCTTAAATTTCACCTTTTTTCAAAGGAATAATGACCTCTACTTGATACTATGACATAATAAAAGAGCATAAAGGAAAACTTCCAGACACTGTAAGCAGCAGAGATACCAGTTATGTAACTAGATAGCCAAGCGAGGCAAACTATCTTCAGTACATAGTTTGTTTTTAATTGTTACATTCTTATGTACTTATATTCCACTAACTTTAAGCTGTAATGGTGAGAATACATCAGACGAAGCTACAGTAGATAAGCTCCCTCTTTTTTCTCTATTACAAATACAACTGCAGTATGGTGTTTAAGAGAGGTTATTTCAACAGCTACTCCAGTTTACTGCTGCACATTTGAAAATGATGCAATGTAACAGCAACGATCATCTCATTTACATTCACTGTGGACAATGAAAATCTGATGGCTTTCCTTTTTGAAATAAATCTGAGTTGGATAGTTCCGTTTATTAAACACAAATAAAATACTAGGCTGAGTTATTTATTTTAAGATTCAACTGCTGCATGGCAAACAGCCTGCATGCCTTTGTCATCTGCATGGTATGCAACATTTTCCTGTTCAACTCCAGCAAGGGCCTAAGCACAAACTTCAAGCTATAACAAGCAGGATGGATACCCATCTTGGATACCTACTGATAATTTCAAGGAGGAGGCAGATGTCAGACACAGAAGTTCTGCCCAGGCATATCCTGTATTATTAGGTTTCTCACAAATACACCATTTTGCATGGTCTTGCTTCTGTCACACAAGGATACTTAATGATGATCAGAAAGAATCACATCCTCAACAGTGAAAGGCAACTCTTGCAACACAGTCACCAGTTTTTCAGCCTCAAAAGAAGTTAAAAGACATGTTTTCAAAGATCTCTTTGTCATTAGTTCAGCATAAAACTGAAGAAAATGTTAAGGTGTAAAATACTCTCCATATTAAGGCACTACACATTTACATCATGAAACTGAGTCTCTGGGCCATTAGCAACCAAATTCCTACTCCTTAAAATGAAGCTTAGGCTGTACCTTGCAAAACATATTTGTATTTTCCTATTTATGAAAGAGCAGACCATTGACAAAATATCAGTTAACCTTTTCAGACACACTTCACCTTTTTTTCATCCATGTGGAAGGAATTCACTTCGAAAAAGCTAAATCTAGCATCGTTTCTATTAAGCACAATCAATTACAAACATTAGAAATTATCTGATCTCAATTATGAATTTTAATAGTAATAATAATAATAATAGAAATTATCTTCTTTCTAAAAAGATGGTACAGCCTTTAAAAAAGCCATAAAAAAGGTTTTGCATATGTGTATAAAATGTTTCATATTTTTAGCTGTGCTTTCAACTGCTTTCAGCAGAATCACTCCCTTGTCACAATCTCTGAAAGAAAAGTTTGTAGAACATCATCCTTCTGTCTCTCCCACTTCAGTTTTTGTAATTTCACAAAGCTAGTAAATGTAACATTACAAAAACTTTTGAAATAAGTCATTATTAAGTCACTTGTAGGTTTTCTGATTTTAGTGAGGTCCTCTCAATGAAGCTTGAAAAATAATTTTATTAGAATGCAGACCCTATAATTAAGCTCCATGAGATTCAAGTAGTTTATGTAATTGACTTTTCATTAAACTTTTCATCATCTGTCACGAAAGCCGGAATTACAGTGAAAACTAATCTGAGTTGCACACTAATTCCCAAAAAGGATTTAGCATTACATATGGGTCTTCAGCATTGTCTGGGTGCTTCAACTCTAAAACCCAAAATTTCAGAGATATTTCTTTAACTTTTTTTTTTTCCCTTAGCATCTTCCTGAATTTTGTAACTGGACCTTCTGTTTGCAGTTCAATTATTCAAACTAATGCTGATTATACTGCTGTCCAACAAGTCTTAATTCAAGTGTAATCTTATTGCAGATAAAAAAAATGCATTTAAAAGACAAAAAAAATTTTAATAAACTTCAATTAAGTCATACATTCCATAAGGACAGCAACAAAAAAATCCAAGCAACAATCCTGATTAAAACTTTGATCTTGGCTGCAGTATTACGTTAAAACTAGGGGTTCTGTTACTGGTAGAAAATATGTATGTATGTATGTATGTATGTATGTATGTATGTATTTATTTATTTCAAAGCTTATCAAAATGCAAAGAGCTTCTCGGTCTTTAAATTAAGCGTGCAAATACATCTTTCATGACTATCAAGGAAATTTAACAGATCGTAGCTTACAGTGCTAGAATTTGTTCTGTAGAAATTAATATATTAGGAATTTTTTTCAAAAAATAACTTGAAAGTTTGCATAATCCCCATTTTAATTCCCTTAGTTTACAATAAGGTCTGCATTTGAATAACTTTTTTTTTAGAAACTTAAGTGATTTTCAATATACATGAAAAATAGTACATAAAACTCTATGTGCACCNAAAACATATTTGTATTTTCCTATTTATGAAAGAGCAGACCATTGACAAAATATCAGTTAACCTTTTCAGACACACTTCACCTTTTTTTCATCCATGTGGAAGGAATTCACTTCGAAAAAGCTAAATCTAGCATCGTTTCTATTAAGCACAATCNAAACTAATCTGAGTTGCACACTAATTCCCAAAAAGGATTTAGCATTACATATGGGTCTTCAGCATTGTCTGGGTGCTTCAACTCTAAAACCCAAAATTTCAGAGATATTTCTTTAACTTTTTTTTTTTCCCTTAGCATCTTCCTGAATTTTGTAACTGGACCTTCTGTTTGCAGTTCAATTATTCAAACTAATGCTGATTATACTGCTGTCCAACAAGTCTTAATTCAAGTGTAATCTTATTGCAGATAAAAAAAATGCATTTAAAAGACAAAAAAAATTTTAATAAACTTCAATTAAGTCATACATTCCATAAGGACAGCAACAAAAAAATCCAAGCAACAATCCTGATTAAAACTTTGATCTTGGCTGCAGTATTACGTTAAAACTAGGGGTTCTGTTACTGGTAGAAAATATGTATGTATGTATGTATGTATGTATGTATGTATGTATTTATTTATTTCAAAGCTTATCAAAATGCAAAGAGCTTCTCGGTCTTTAAATTAAGCGTGCAAATACATCTTTCATGACTATCAAGGAAATTTAACAGATCGTAGCTTACAGTGCTAGAATTTGTTCTGTAGAAATTAATATATTAGGAATTTTTTTCAAAAAATAACTTGAAAGTTTGCATAATCCCCATTTTAATTCCCTTAGTTTACAATAAGGTCTGCATTTGAATAACTTTTTTTTTAGAAACTTAAGTGATTTTCAATATACATGAAAAATAGTACATAAAACTCTATGTGCACCAGTCTTTCTTTACTTTGTTTTAATAATTCTTAGTTTTTAAAAGATGAGAAATAGTAATAATAATTTTTTGAACATAACTTTTAAAATAACTTACAGGGAAGGAAAAACGTTTGTTTTTTAAATCTTCTATCACATGTAGGAACAGAAACCATTCCCCTTATGATTAGTAACAAAAAATAATAAAACCTCCAGCCTTGTTTAACATGCACGGTCTAGTAACTGTTTTCTGTTAGTACCTGTTTGGTTGTATCATAAAAGGAACATTTGATTAAAAAAGTGTTCATCTGCACAATATGCGTAAATTTAAAAAAATTTATTTATCAATATTTATTTTTAACACAAGCCCAGCTGATAAACACTGAAACACAAGTACTACATGCTCTATCCAGAGTTTTTAAAATATTTTCCAGTAACTACTGCAAAAATAAATAAATGTAAGCATCACACAAAACACAGGTTTGACAGAAAAGATTAGCAATGCAAATATGCATAGTTTCTAGACTGTGAGGCCCGGACTTCAGCCAAACCAGTACATTTTTTCTTTGTGTAACTCCACTAATTCTGTGAAGTGCATCTCTCTACAGGTGGTGCAATTAGTGACACTTCTTTATCTTTTGCTTGTATGATGCTGATCAAAATCACCCCAACTATCAAGGAAACTGAAAATTACCTGTTAAACATGATCCTGAGGATGTGAAGCCATGCTCTGGCCTCAGTGATGCCCTGTGTTATGTTATCCCTCATCCGTGCTTACTTAGAGATGCAGAGCTTACTGCTTCATGGGAGAGTGACAGTGCTGTATGTTTTGAAGTTAAATCTTTGTGTTTCAAAATGCAATGAAATACTATGCATAAATTAGCAAAAATGTAGACCCTGCAACTACTGTTGTGAGCCTAAACTCTTTTCCTCTACTTATGAGCTCAAACCTGCAATAAGCTACATATGACATAGAGTCAGTATTTCTTAATATCCAATTAGAATTAGAATAAAAACATTAATGGTTCTTTTATAATAGCACTTAGCTTTAATATTAAAACATATAAAAAGTTTGGCTCCCTTGGGCCACTTTTACGGGCCATATATTTAGAGCTGAGAAAACAACACCCACTTGAAGGAGGACAAAACCTAGTTCAAAATGTACACCACTGTAGTTTCCTATTTCATTTCTCATTTTATTTCCATAGTTCAAATGTATTAGAAAACCCCATTTTAAGAAGTAGAAGGTTTCTACTACAGAGGGATCAAATGCCCTGCAAATTTAGCTGTATTTTAAATTCATCATTATCCCTGGACATAAAGCTCCAGTGCTACTACCACCTATTAATAAATAAAAAATATTCTGACTGAAGATACAGAAGTGCCTAGATTAAATAGTTAGAAGATAATTTAATTTTGTTTTGCAGCTGATGGTCATTATGTACACTTTTTCTATTTGGAAAATTATAAGTATCTTATGGAGAAAAAAATAATTCATCTAGGAAGCAGCTTTGCAAGTGAAACAGAGTAAATTTACAATATTTTGAAATTTTTTTTTCAATTTACAATGTATCTACAGGCACTCCAATATACGTGTAATTGCATTTTAAAATAAAGGCAGAGAATAAATAATCTGAGACATGCTGAGCTCGACAACTATTGGTATGCTCAGAAAATGGCAGTGTGTCATTTCTCTAAATTCAAATCCAGCCATGTAAGTAAGAAGTGAACATTACAAATATCTCATAGTTGCTGACAGTTACCTGAATAAAATCAGTGGATCATTCCAGTAGGTGACTTAATTTAATTCATCTCCACGAAGAAACCAACCATCTCCATTAACCATTTCTGACACCTATGCAACCAGAGATGAACTAAAATGCAACGGGAACCAATTTTTTCAGAACACCTTCCTGAGGCATTGAAATAGACTAAATTTGAAACATTGCATTTCAATCAGAAGGATTATTAATCCCACCACAGTATAATGACAGTAGTAGTTCTCACGGTGCAAAAAATAACATAGAGGCAAAATTAATTTTCCATGCTGGTAGACTTCAGGAAAAAAAACATTAGTGCTTAATGGTCTCAAACAAAAATTGCCTTGGGAAGTCTAATGTAAGCTACGAAAAGTTGAAATGAAAAAAAGGTAAGATTTGGTGTGGAGTATTATGAAAATAAAACTGTATTTCTGTATCATAACATTTTTAGCCAAAAAACACACCTCCTAACCACTGTTTGCAGCTGCAGAGGTTCCCTCACAGTAAGTTGTGTGCAATGGGAAGGTTCAGCTAGGATTTCTGATAAGCAGATCTTAGCAGAGAATTACAGAATCATCAGGGTTAGAAGGCACTCTTCAGATCATCTAGTCCAACTGTCAATCATCCAGTTCAACTATCTTATTTAGCTAATAAATTCGATAGATGATAAAATGCAGAAAGTCAAGCTTGATGTACCTTCATAAAAACAAATATGCTTACTATACCAAATATTTTTTTATATTTCTTCAATTCTGATCCGATTCAATTAACTGCAGTTCAAGTACAACCACATTAACTACCTTAGTTTTGGTGCACCACTTCAATACACTTAATATCTTCATAGTTTATTTAGTGTAGAATGTCTTGATAAACCTATTCCTGTCACTAAAAGCTTTTGTTGAGGTTTTTTGTTTTGGTTTTATTTTATTTTCACATTTACCACCAATGGATAGAAGAGACAGCAATTTACAATAAATTTCACTAAAAGAAAGACAGAGTGAGGACTAAAATTCAAACAGAAAAAGCCAGTGACTCCTTGGTACTGCGCATTTCTTAGTACTCACAGCTGTAAGTTCTATTCATAAAACACAGACTAGCTTTATTTTACACTGAGTAACAGAATTGCTGTGAACATATTAATTCATGTAGCAGTACTGATTCATGGTAACATTACTTGATTACTGCCTGATAACAGGAAGGAGCTTTTACCACTTCTGCAATCAAGCCCTAATGTTTTACTGGACAGAAAACTTAGGTACTTGATTTGTATTTTACTTAAAAAAATTCAGGATCAAGCGAGGATGGGACAAATTCAGCTCACCATCAGAATTAAAAAATCTAAGAAGATATGATCAAAAATGTGTGATTTCAATGGAGCACCTGAGCTCTGCAGAATCAATACTGTGGGTATGCAATACCGCATGCCAGTAAAAGAAAATATGAACTTCACTTTAAAAGTAGGAATCTACTGTTACTTTTAACCTTTTTCTGCAATCTCCATTAAGTGCACTGCCTTTTCAAGTAAGTTGGTTGACCCACCTGAGAATAAATAAACATAATCTAGAAATTAAATAGTCAATGGCCACTACCTAATTTAAACCTAAAAAAAAAAATGAAACAGAGAAAAGTAATATTATGATGCTACCCCTCATGGGAATCCAGCTTCATTAGAATCAACAGTGTGTCTGCTTTGTCCTTGTTATGCTCTCCTTTCATGCATGCTGAGCTTTCCTTGCTCACTGCATTAATCACTGTCCACAGCTGGTATGATTTAGCTGGGGTTCTGATAAGAATATCACAGACTATTCAAAATTCAAGAAGTAAAACAGTATTTATGAATTAACTAGAGTTTAATAACGCACTACAAATCCTTGCAAAGTCTTAGGCTTAAATTCCAATATGCAAAAATGTTACATAATCCATATACCATACATGTAATTTTTTTAAGATATCTGTTTAAAAAGCTGCACTCTTGAACTTACAGTAAGCATCAGTGAAACATTACGCACTGAGCTAAAAGTGGTATTTTATTATTTTAACAACAATTTTTACCTTTCTCTTCTAATTAAACTTGAGTATTACCATGCATGACTAAATGGGCTNACAAACAAAGAAAACAACCAAAAAACCCCACAAAAAAAAAACCACAAAAAACTCCAACAAAAACACAAAAACTTAAGAAACTGCAAGTAGAGCTTGCAAGAATAAATAAGCCTCTCCCTACAAATCTCTCAACCATTATATGGAAACCTACATACAACTAGAACTATCCACAAGATTTCTCCCTCTTTTTTGAATGTCTCTCCCACTCACAGGCAGAAACATATGCAGGTCAATAATTTCAATAGAGCTCTTGCCAATAACACAGCTCTAAAAAATATACCCATTTAAATAAGGCATGAAAAGATACTGATTTTAAGTATCTATGATAAATTTGAAAAGGTAATTGAATTACTAGGTAATCAAATTTTTCTTATTCTTAGGAGGGCTACATGTTTTCCTTACTATGAATCTAATAGTGTTTCATATGAAAGAAAAGTGAACTTCTGTTGAAAAATTAACACAATTCTTTTCATATATAGGTGAAGTGTTTTATCAGTAAAATGTTACGATGGTTATGGCAAGGTATTATTATTATGGTCAGAATTTTTGTTTTATATGACTCTGACTTCATTACCACATGCAAATATAACACCAGAACCAGTAAAAATGAAAGTTTATACAAACAAAAAAGATTTCTCAAGGAAAAAAATTGTTCCTCTTTTTCCCAGCAAAATGAAAAAGTCATTTAATTACCTACATTCTCACAACAACTTGCAACTAATGCATAATGTAATCAATACAGTCATAAAACATGTTTCGCTCATATGTTTACCCACAATCACTTTCATCAAAAGAATAATCAAGCTTCGTATTCCTCCTTCAGAAATAGTCTACATAGCCATTACTTCTTAGATAGCACATCTGTTTTAGGGATCTTGGGGGTTTTTAATGTAATTCAAGCAGTATACACTCCCAGGATGAGACCCAGAAGAAGTATTATCTTTGTGCTGTTCTGGTACATTATCCAATAAAGTGTCACACTGCTTTCTATAGAGTTACACACATTAATTTTCAAGGCACTGTCAGTGCTAGCAGTACAGACTGTTAGCCCAAATACATGTGGCTCAGTCCTGTGATCATTTATGGATTCTGTTGGGGTCATCAGGGGCACAACCTGATAGTCTCCATCTCCTCTCCCCCACTCTTGTTCTGCTAACACCTCAATACCTCACACGGAGGATTAAGTCTCATTAGCCTTCTCCATCCCATGACTCTAAGCACTGGCAACCCACCATTTCACCATGCTCAATGCTGTTGGAAAGCTCACACTTACCAACACAGCCTAACAAAACACAGCTTTCTGACAGTATTACGAAGGTGATTAAAAGAGTCATCATGCATGACTCTCCAGACAGTATTTGCTTCTCTGGATTTTAAACAGGACACATGCTCACCAGATAAACCTTAGTCTTTATTACAAGGAAGGGCTCTTTCACTGAACCTATTGTAACCTTGGGAACTGGGAAAAGCACGAAGATATGCCAAACAGTTGTGATCATTACTTACCTTCAACTGAGAAATTTCACATATACACATAAATAAATAGAAAAATTGGTATCTCAGAGGAAACAAAAAAGGGGGAGATGAGGTGTAATATATAAAGAATATACACAGAGAGAGAGAGAATTCTTCACAGTCTACAGGATATATTAATGTATCTCTCAGTCAGTCAAATTTGTGTTGACAATTCATATACTTCATGTGAAAATTAGTGGTTAATTCTCCCCTTATTTTCTGTTGACTTAGATGCTCAGTTACTTCATCTCCATACATGTACAGATCTAACCCAAATGACTCTCTGAAATATATCAAAAAGCTATCAAGCAGCACATTCATATCCTAGAAACAGCAAATATTTGACGCTTTCCTTCAGACCAAGATATTCACAAACCCTCCAACAATATAGTTAGTTTCCCAACTTCATAATCTTTAAAAATTGTCTCTGAAATAAATCAGTACCTAATTCAGACTGCGCTGCAAAGAAAAAGTACCAAAAACATAAAGACGCAACAGCTTTTCCTTATGGTTTCCCCAGTTCCCAATTCAGAACGAAAAATGAAGAACCCGTTTAAGCCCTAATTACTTATGATAGACTTGTGGGTGAGAAGTTTCATTATTCATACCCAGTGTCTGTGCAAAGATAATACATTATTACTAATGACCATTCTGCTAGAACTATACTGATTTTCTTATGTGTGTGTCATTTTGAAAGGAAGGCAGAAACTTGCAGCCACTCTGCAGTTGATCATATACAGTCACATGAGTTCTTCTCATGAGAGAAGCATCTTACCTCCCAGCCCATTTTATTACCCAGAGCTTTACCTTGCTTTTCCTAAAAAAAATTACTGCTGTCTACTATGGGCTTTTCCTACATCCCACCAAAAGACACTATCTATTGCAGTAGTGACACTACTGGGGTTGAGTAGTCAGTGTTAAAATATTAAGTAACTTCAATAGGGATGTGTGGTGCCTTGAGGAGAAAACAGAACTACCTACAAAGCTCTTCTGTCCAAAGAAAATGAAATTAAATGAGATGAAAATATTAGTTTAGAAATACTGTGAAACTTCAAAAGCAGATGCTTTGGACTGCATGACCCAGGTCAAAAGTCCCTCAGGAATTCAAGCATTTGGGCAGCACTTAACACACAGGGTACTAGATGAGCTGTAATCATTTTAAGATCCCTCTCACAGGTTGGAATTGAATGGTGATGGATGTATGGAACAACTGCTCCTTTGACTCCATATGCACATATCTTTTTGTTCAATGCCATGATCTTTCCTCAAATAAATAAGAAATCAGTTCTGTCTAGAATAAAATTACTTATAGCTGGTAAACATGTGAGTAGAAAGATGAGCATTGTGCAAAGACTACAGTTGTGGTTTCAAGTCTGTTGTTCCTCTCCTTGTTTGATCTAATGAAAACTGACACAACTACGTGAGTGACTGATTTTAGCTGAACTAGAAGATATTTACCATCAGGCTGAGACCTTAAAACATTGACACAGTATTATCAGTTACAAGATGTTTCTCTCTCTTCATGGAAGTACTCACTCCCAGCATCAGAATGCCCAGCAATTTTACTGTAAATAAAATTTGCAATATTCCCAGTACTCCCTATGACTTTGATTAGAATTTTCATATTTGTTTTAGTCAATTATTCACTGGTTTACCTAAAAAGAAGGTCGTAAAAAGATAGTGCTTTATATTTTAATCCATACTTCATATTTAGACTGTGTTTTAATTCAAGGGTTAGAAACTGCAGCAATGTTGAAGAGCCCTCATGAATGATAACTTCATTCAGACCATTCACAAGGAGGGTTTTAATTCTGAGAACTTTCTTTATGCTGTTGAAAATTAGTTTGCATGTGTGAAGACTGACATATATACTAACTTTTCAAGGCTGGAAACCCATGCTGCTGAATCAGAAAAAAAATAAATTTGTATGCTGCAAGCAAACTCTAAGACTAGTTGCTCCTCTAGACCTTGAACTTAGTTTCCTTTATTTCAAATACTTCAAAACAACCTCTGCAGCACTTCATAAGATACCAGACTGAGCACTTAAATGTTACACCTATAACTGAAATTTACAAGGCAAAATTTTCTAGAGCTGGGAAGATAAAACAAAGAAATAAAATTACATGCAATAAGAAGAAGGTGGAAAACATTCCCATTGTGATACGGAAACAAAACATGTATAATAAAAATCCTTTTCATAAGCCTGATAACTGCATCCTTTTATATATTCCTTGACAGAACAGGAAAGGCTTTGAAGCTAAATAAATTCAAATATCTCTTCATAAAAACATCAGGTCTAAAAAAACTTTGTATATTGTGTAAAGGGGTGTTACAAATACAAAGTAGTCCTGAATGTTGGTTTAGTTTGAGTTGGGTTTTTTACAAAGAATAATTTACATAGGTCTAAAGAAGGGAATAATACAGCATGCATAATGGATTGATTTTACACCAGAGAGACCCAGTAGTAACTAAAATGCTCCTAACAATAATGAAACTCCAAACTGGAGTTTCTCTAGAAACTAGAAATTTTACTTGTACTATGTACATGCTAACATGAAGTTGATATTTGGGATATTTTGATTAATTCTTTTTTATATTTCTTATAAAAAACAGAAGCTGGAAATTAAGCAATAGTTAACCTTCTAATATAGGAATCTTTCTCTGTAATGAATATGTAATAGAAATGCACTTGCAGCAAGACAGAAGTACCAGAAGCTTGGTCTAAGTTACATTTCTAGTAATCAGAGACTGGTTTAAGCTCTGCACATTTTTGTAAACACTAGATTGCATTTTTTTCAGGATGAAAAAATTTACACACACACTCACAAACAAATATACACACACATAAAAGCAAAAGGGGCAATTTCCAAAATCTGTTTTGGAGAAAAGAAATCAGTTTGCCAAAATATTTCATGACATTTACAATAATAATAGCTTTATCTTTGGTTTATATTTTTAGAGAGGAATGGAGAATCTTTTTTATTTTTAAAGGATTTTCGATTTTAAAATCAAGGAAAGAGAACACCTGGAATTAAACTTTTCAAGTAATACAGCATGAAGTGCTTCCTGGATCTTTATTTCTTAAAAATATTATGATATACCCTATTAAAAAAATTGTACAAAAGAGCTTTCAGAATCTATTCCACAAAATAATTAATCTCCCCTTATTTATTACGAAAACTCTGGTGAGTACACACAAGATTCACTTTGCTCAATCTTCAAGATTAAACTTTTTTAAGACAGTCAGCTTTAACTGTCTTCTTACAAACAAGAAATCAAAAAAGGAAGATACAAAGAAGCACTGTTTTAATATAAAATTAAAACTGGTCTTGATGATGTTGCTATACTTCATGTGATACATAAGGGTTAAAAGCTTGTCATTCTTAAAGACCAAAATGCAAATAAGTAGTAAGAAAAGCTAATCATACAATCACAGTACAGTTGGAAGAGACTGCCATTAGGGTCATCTGGTTCAACCTGCAAGCTCAAGAGGGATCATGCCAGAACACAGAATTGCATTCAGACAATTCATGAATATCCCCAGTAAGGGAGACTCCACAGCCTTTCTGTCAATCTGTTCCAGTGCACTGTCATTTGCACAGTAAAGGAGTTCTTTCTCATGTTCAGGTGGAAATTCCTGTGCATCATTTTCTCCCCGTTGTCTTCTTGTCCTACTTCTCAGCACCACTGAGCAGCACATGGCTCCATCCTCTGACACCCTCCCTTCAGATACTGATAGATGGATGAGGTCCCCTCTCATACATCTCCAAGTAGAACAGGCTCAGCTCCCTCAGCCTTTCCTCATAAGAGAGATGTTCCATTCCCTTAAAAACCCTTGTCACTCTCCACTGGACCCACTCCAGGAGCCCCATGTCTCTCTTGTGCTGAGTAGCTCAGAACTGGACACAGCACTCCAGGTGAGGCTTCAGGGCTGAGCAGAGGGGCAGGATCACCTCCCTTGACCTGCTGGCAATGCTCTTCCTAATGCACCTGATTGTGCCACAAGGGCATACTTATAGCTCATGGATAACGTGCAATATTTGGTCAACTGATGTAAGATATTTTCTGATTATTCTTCATATTCAGGAAATGGCTATTAAATGTGACAATAAATTTTAAGTGGTATGAAATACTGTTGCTGGTTTTTTTTTTTGCAATTTCACCTCCTAAAGTACAATCAAATGTTCCAGTAAAGTACAAAAATATACTTTGCAAATACTAATCTGACTAGATCCCAAGAACATCTACTGCTATTAAAATTAATCTCATGCAGTTACCAGGAAGCAAGAGAAGTTAAAAAACGCCTCCCAGCCTCTACAAAAACAGAAGAGAGAGAAAAAAATATAGAGCTGTAATACTTGACTTTCACACTGTAAGTGGCCCCAGCTTTTGCCTGAAACAAAATATTGTTAGAGGCCTCTTTTTTTAAAAAAAATGCAAGAATGATAGATTCACCGTCCTGCAAAAAGTCCTAGTGGACTTCTCTTACTTTTTTTGATTTCAACTGGTTTTTCTGATTAAATAGCTACCATTTAAAAGCTTTTTAAATGGAATGATACACCTCAGTTGACACTGAAAATATAAAATACATGTACAAACAGCAAAGCAGATAGTGCATTTTTAATGACAGTTAAGACTGAAATGAATTGTAAATCACAAAAAAATAAGTTCCTGGTATACGTAAGTTGAGTCTTAATATTGTTTCCTGAAATTAAAACAATGCAACAGAATGAAGAACAGACTAAGAAGCTGGGATTAAACGTTTCAGTCAGAGTCTTTTGAAAGAACATAGAAATTCTTAGGGAAAATTTTAAATTCTTCATTTGGGAAAAAAAAAAAAAAGCAAGCAGCATTGTTTCAGGAGAAAAATGAAGTCTAGTTATAAAAAGATTTTTTTTTTTTTCATTTCCAAGGATTTCAAGAAGCCCAAATGACAGAAGCAAGAATAAAGAAAATTATATATGAAAAGGTACACATTAGTTAGAGCTATTGAGCAACTCATGGAACCCAGCCAGACAGAGATGCAAAGCCACTCAAGATCATATTTTGAAAAGTTGTGGCAGTAAAGTGAAGTCCAGTGACTGGAAAAAAAGTGGACTGGTTCATCTGCCTCACCTCCATCCTCAGTGAAATTATGAAAAAGGTCTTCCTGGTAGATGTAGCAAGATAAATGAAGGCAGGGAAATGACAGGAGACAGACATGGTTGTACCAAGTGCAAGTGCCAGACTCATTAACTTATAATAACTGTGTCCCTGGGACAAGGGAAGACCAACTCATGATCTATGCAGATTTCCGCAAGACCTTTGGCACCATCCCTCACAACATTCTAAAGACAAAATTGATCAGGTATATGTTTGACACATATACCATTAGAAGGATAAACTGTCTAGAAGACCCCATCCGAAGACAATGACATCAAGTGGAAGCCTCCATGAGGGTGGTGAGATACTGCAACAGATTGCCCAGCAAAGTTGTAGATGCCCAGTACCTGGAATATTCGAGGTCAAGCTGGATGGGGCTCTGAGAAACCTGATTCAGCTGAATCTTATCTCTTCCCATGGCAGAAGGGATTGGGCTAAATCATATTTAAAGATCCATTTTAATGGATCCTAACCAATCTAATCACTCCTGATCCTGCAATTCTTTGAAAATAAAGGAAATTAAAGGCGGTAGACATGCTTATTACTTCACCACAATCCAAGAGATTTTCAATGCTACAAAGTGTCTGTAAATTCCAATTTTATAGTGGTACCACAGAATATCCAGGAAGGGGCCCGTGAAGATTATTGAGTCCAAGTTCTGGCCCTGCACAGGACATCCCAACAATCCCATCATGTACCTGAGAGCATTGTCCAAACACTCCCTGAACTCTGTCAGGCTTGTGGTTGTGACCACTACCTTGGGTAGCCTGTTCCAGTGCTCATCCACCCTCTGGGGGAAGAACCTTTCCCTAATAACAAGCCTAGATGACTAAACTAAATCTCCCCTGACACAGCAGCCATAAATCCTGACTCCGTATCAGCATAAGCCTTACATCAGTGCTTCAAATTGAGTGACTATCTCTTACACTTTTCTTCAAAGTCCTGACTGATCTTTTGCCTCTGAGAAGGTGGAGTGGCAGAGCAGCTGGGTGGGCACCCATCAGCCAGCCAAGGTTAAGCCATCACACTTAAGAATACAAATTAAATTTACTGAGACTTGAAGTTCATTTCATGTCTAAAAATTAAAATCCAGATGGAAAGCAAATATATAATATATTATTTTCCTTTTTATAAGTAAGTATTCCATTTTGTGGACAGCACTATTATCTACATCTGGACAACAGCGGCTCATTTTCCCCTAATCATTAATGTAATAAATATATCTTCAGAATACATGTGTATGCTATTAATGAAGCAGATAAACTAATCTTTACATGCACTAGACAAGCATTAATAAATTCTAGAGACTTTTCACAGAATTCCAGCTATTGTATAATATATCAACATAGTTCTATGATGCATTTAAAGACATTTAACATTAAATACATTTTAATTTCCCTGAATTCAGCAGGACTCCTCAAATATGAATTTAGGCAACAGATTATATTCACCCGGATGTTACACGTTGACAAGTTAAATACATTCTTTAAAGCCATGCCAAGAGTTTTCTACTGACCAAAAGCCTTAGTCTGTAACATTTTGTATAAGAAAAATGTATACCAAGAAGATGGCATAAAGATTTCCTACACTATATTGTGTCACAATGACACAAAGATTCTCTGATTAACTGTTCTGTAATAAAACCCATTATCACAATGTTTCTAGGAGGATCCAAATAAAGGATTCCATTTAATGCAACTGTAGGTCAAATAAGAAAAAATAAACTTCATGTCATTATATTTTTTCACAGTTTATATGTGTACAAACACCCACATATGTGTTACAGTTGAGCTTTGGCACAAATAATAAAGACACAAAGAAAAAAATGCAATGTGGATAAATTAGAACAGTGATTGATCAAAATCAGACTATGCTAAATGAATCTATTCCCTTTGAAAGAATAGATACAGGGGAAAATGATACAACTAATATATTTGGTATATATAGAGGCACTGTACTCTTCAGCAAAGCATAATGAAATGGAAATTAATGGTTAAAATAAAAACAAACATTATTTTATGAAACATAAAACATTTAACAAACTATCCTGAACTAAGCTGATAAAACCTCTAGCTATAAAGCTGCATGAATTTGTAATACTGTTCTTGCAGGACCAACTTTGGGACTTTAAGAATTATAATTATTCACTTGGCTGCAGAAAACAGAATTAGCTAATGATATGTGCTAATGGTCATACAAAGGTAAAAGGGATTTCCTTTTGCTATTATGGAAGTTGTTGTCATTATAGAAAAGGATCTAAATACCATATTAATGAAAACTGATCTAGAGTAGTGAAACAACTGAAATAAGAGAAATTGCCACCGTAAAAAGGACAAAGCAAAGTGCTTAAAGAGAACTGCAAAGGGTGCATATTATATGCATCAAAAACACATATATATATAGATTATTAATTAAATTATGAAAAGCCAAAGAAATGCAGCTATTTCAAAGGCTAAGAAGTTTCTGGAAAAATTAAGTACACACTTTCCTCACAGAGTTGGAGACAAACTAATGCTAATGATGTAAAAAAAAAATTGTATTCTTTGACAATATTACATCCTAAAGCTTACACAGATTTCAGTTATCCACGTGCAACACAGTGCACTCCACATGGAAAAACCTAGATAAAGTGTACGTGGTAAGAAAAAGAAATTGTGCATTTCAAAGAAGACTCAATAAGCCAACAAAAAAGGCTCACTGCTACTGATAAGTACTTTGGAAAAGAGAACAAAGAGACTAGTGGGTAAACACAAAAGAAGAAGAAGGTTTATTCAAATGATAAGCAGAGTTATGAGGCACAGCCCAATTGGTTATAAACAACTATCTCTCAAAGGAAAGCAACTTATCAATTTACCATTTTCAGGACAATAATCTATTTACTGTCTTAAGTAGCTGTTCATCCCTTTGGACCCTTCTGGGTATCTTTCACTACAACCACACAAACATTTAGGATTTAGTACATCTTAAGAAGCAAAAAAATAAATGTGAAATGAAAATGCTTCAGAAGGAAGGGGCAGTGGAATGATGCAATGTCAGGAAAATTTGGAGCTATAACAGAGAGCTACCAACACCTAAATTAAATCTTTTCAAAGGCAGATGAGTTTCTGGGTGGGTAGCTGCCACTCTCCTTTTCATTAATTATTCAATAGTGCTGATTAAATTTTTTTATACAGATGTAATGTGATAGGGAAAACTCAAAAGTGCCCTTTTTCCCTCCATTTTCCTCTTTTCCAATGTTTTACTGTATGCATTTACAAGGTTCAAATAACAATTGTGGTAGGAATTAAACAAAATTAAGTGTAGGCTTTACATTAACCTAATACCCTATACTTTAGAAATAATAGGAGTTATCAAACGGTTAATTTAAAAAACTAATTCAGTATGGAATTCAGTGGTTTAGAGCTCTGTAAGAGATTTATTCCGATGTTGAATAATTTCACCCCTCTATGGCATAACATGCACTACTTCCACATTCATGTCCTATAAACTTCCTTTTCAGATACCATTTGCCAAACATCTGCCTTTTCAAAACTATGAGAAATGGAAAGATGCCCCACGACAAACTAGTGCATAAAATCCAAACAGAACTGACACTTATTTATTTCATGTTCATCTACTGATTCTGTCAGTGATTTTAATTTACCTGATTAATCTCTGTGGGATTTTAAACACCTAGTGCCTGGTAAAAATCAATGGAAACTGGGCATCCACCTTTCATATGCTTTAGAAAATCCCCTCTTTGAATACTTATTAGAATGAGACTGTTTTACAAAAATATAGTCCTTACAATGTAAATGCTCACTCTCACCCCCCAAAAGACCCAAACAACAAACAAAGAAACAAATGAAAAAATAAATAACTTGTGTAAGAAAAAGGTGTAAATAATAATGAAAAGAGAAAAAAGTTTTAGAAGACTTAAACCAATGTATTTTTGTGTCAAATTGTCTTTTTATCCAAAAACTGTGCATCAATTTCGCAAATAAAACCCATAGAATAAATCCCAGTTTCTGTCTGTGCCACAGTTTTTTGGTTGTTTTTTTTTTTTTTCCTTGATATATATATAGATAGTTTAAATCTGTATTTACTCTAGTTCTGTTCTAAGTGTTATTATATAGATGTTTCTGTAGGGTAAAATTTTTACTTGCTTATATTCATTTGCTGTTGATTGATACCGGCAGCCTTTAGAAAGGGCATGAGAAAGGAGCAATTGCCAGATGATCTACGTAAGCCTTGTGTCCCTGCTAAGTGCCTTCTCCAATATTGTTCTGGACCTTACTCTACCTATAAGGACATCTTGACCAACAGGATTCTAGAAGATAGGTAACCCAGCTGGAAATAAAGGAGCTTGATCCACAGGCTGTATAATTTTCTTAATTATAATTATAATTAAAATTATAATTATTTCATGTCAATCTGGCTTGGCAGTTCCCCACAAAACTAAGGAAAGTATGCTACTACAGGGGAATTCCATCTACCAAGGTTGTTTCTCCAGCTGCCAGTGGTCCAAACCCATGTTATTGGCAAAACCAAAAAGATAAATAAAGTGAATAAGTGAAGACAGCTACAACTGTCATAGCTCAAATGCAAAGAAGTAATACAGATGACGGAGAACAGAAGTAAAATGCTGCTTGCATCATCTGGTATAACTACTGGTTGACCTCCTTTTCATTCTGTGATGTCTTGTAGCACTGACATACGTACGCCACAATATGGCAAAAGGAGGAAAATCACTTATGTGAGGATTCAGATGATGAGACACTGCATGAAAGGTAGGGGGGAAGCTGGAACTGAAGTGAAGGAGAAATAATGACTGAATGCACAAAGAATTATGCCCCAGGCTGAGAGAAGAGAAATGCTATCAAGAGAAGTCACGCTATTTACCACTATTAGAAGTGTTTGCATGACCTGGCAGTAATTTATTTAATGAAATAAAAATGCATGTATTCTATAAAAGACAGTACCTATTAAGAATGTTTGCATCATCACAATTATTGTAAGACATTTTATTACGCAAATGCAATATTTTAAATTTAAAAATACATTATTATTTTTAATTTATTACTGCATGCCTAAAATCTAACATAGGTTGCTCATAAACAGTATAGAAATAACATTTTATTTCACACCAAAGTTTCACTTACTACAATATTACTTGAAAACATTATTCTGCCATGTTCTTGCATGACTCGGGCCTCTCTCAGAACATCCATTAATTAATTTATTTGTTAAGTTGGAACAATAATTTTATGTCCAATTAATAGATCAATCAGTGTATGTCTAACAAAATGAAATTAAAACAAGCTGTAAATAGATCCCTCAGTTTCTTTATGAAACCTACCAGTATAGCCCTGTGCCTGTAAGACATGCTGAACAGCTGCACTTGCAGGTTACTAGCCCATATTTTTTAGATAACCCATATTTTGGAAGAGAAGAAGCTCTTTCTAAAACATTTGTCCTAATCCCGAGAAAATTTTAAAATGGGAAAAAAGCAAAGAGATGGCAGAAGTTGTATCAAACTTCTGAATAAACCTGAAAACAATAAAAAGTGTATATACTTTGATGTGACTGAAAAGACAGGATTCTACAATATTACTACATTTTTTAAGTTACATCACTGTATTTATTTGCTGAATACTTTTTTGAAGTATCTTCAACATTCAGATTAGATTTCAATCACAGTGCCTCATCTATAATTCATTTAATCTAATTCTTTAGAAAAGCAGCTGAAGCAGATGCCAGGAGGATAACATGAATGACGAGCATAAGTATTGCAACAGAAAATATATTTCACTTAGTGATTTCTAACTATTATTGTGATAAGATGTCTTTATATTAGTTAAAGAAAAATGCTTTTCAAAACAAACAGAATTCACACACTTTGAATATTAAATAAATCAAAAGCTCTGAAGAAAAGTTATTCTAGAATACCATCTATACTGAGACTGCTATTCCATGAGGTGAAGTAGAAAATAAACCTGTGTGAAATTTGGTGGTTTTTATTGTTACTAACATATAAACAAATTTGGCTGTATTGAGTTACACTACTGCATAGCAGGAGAGTAATTGATATCACATATATTTGTAAGATTGCTGTGAATTCAAATGGCATAAGAACATCTGTATAATCTACGTGTTTCCATAAAAATAAAAGATGTATTAAATAAATAGCCACTAGAATAGCAAACTGTCTTTGAAGTTGTCAAAAGCCTTCCCTTTCCTAAAGGAAAAGAGTCCTTAAATTATAAAGATATTGTGTAGATACTAACCTAATAAATACGATTTTAGTGCTCCTTTAGTATATAAATAGGTGTTAAATATTATATCTGGTCTGCATTTAAGCTCCTTTTTTTAATAGCCAATGGTAATTAACATGCACAACCCTTGCATACATACCTCAATGTAAGTATGCTACATTTCAAAAAAATGTTGCAACAGATATAAAATATATTAATTTCTCCACATTAATCTTACATGCCTTTGTAAAATTTGCATTTCTAACTTAATCTGACAATTTGCTTATAACTATCCATTTCTGAGACTTTTTCATACCTTTTAAGCTTATCTTAATCCTTGAAACTAATTTATTTACTGCAAGTATTCTTCACTTACCCAGAGTTCTAGTGAAAATCACTCTTTTTTTAAATTATAAAAATTTTACAGAAACACTTTCTTTTGTACTCTGGGTATCCATCAACTACTATACCAGATGAACAGAAAAATGCATCTGTCCTTTTCTATTTAAGTAAAAGGCTGAGGTAGCAGCAGTAGCTGATTAGTCATTATTTGAAAACATCATGCCATTAAACCTCACTTCCTATTCAAAGACGATTTTGTATTGTTGGGAACACCACAGGATTATTCTTTTCCCCAGAAGGAATAGTTGAGGCCTTCAAATCTTTTGTTATCCAATCTGTCATTTCAATTAGTCTAAACTACCTACATTTACCTTCTTTTTTTTTTCCATTTCTGTGTGTGACATTTCACTGATGAATAATTAAATGCAAGAGAACAATTTCAGTATCATAGCACAGTATTTCCACCTATGGAATGCTGCCACTCAAGATGAAAGCACAAATACTCACATTTCTTTCTGATCAGCCTGCAAATTCCTTATGGCACAGTAAAATAGCCTAGAGGAATCAAAGGAACTTTTTTTTCCCATTTAATAACTGTTTCACCACCAATAAGCAGTTTCCTTATCACTTTGCTGTACTTAAATTCTATTCCTTATAATTACACTTAGTCTCTTCACAAACAGAATTGTTAAATTACATGGCTTCACTGCACACTAGAGGTCAGCCATTAATGGCCAAGATGTATTGAGATGTATTTTTATTATTTCCAACCAGTGAAAGAGGTAATGCCTTGTATTACAAAGCTTCAGTCACCACAGTGCTTCTCACTAAGTTTTGAAAACAAACTAGCAATTAGATCTAAGAATGAACAGATGACAAAACGAAGTATTTTATGATCAGTAATTATATAAATTTGACATCAACATAGAACCACAGCATGGTTTGTATTGGAAGGAACCTCAAAGATCATCAAGTTCCAACTCCCCTGTCATGGGCAGGTACACCTTTCACCAGACCAGATTGTTCAGAAACCCATCCAGCCTGGCCTTGAACACTGCCAGGGATGCAACATCCACAACTTCTCTGGACAACCTGTTCCAGTGCCTCCTCACCATCACAGTAAAGAATTTCTTCCCAAGGTGTATTTTAAATCCAGCCTCTTTTAGTTGAAAACCATTACTCCTTGTCCTGTCACTCCTGTGACTGGTTACTTCCCCCTTCACCTGCTTCTTGATATGTACAAACATAAGTAATAGAAACTTCAAGAGTTTTCCTTCAACTCATTTCAAGCGGCTTTTTTTCAGAATGCTGTGCAATGAAAATAATTCAGTATTTTTTCCCATCTTTAAATACTATCCTTTCCTCTGTTACAAACTTCATTAGAAAGTCATGAAAGTAAAAAAAAATTAAATGCAGAAGTACTAATGAAAATCGATCCAGGGCTGAAAACAAACCTGGTTTGAAATAAAAATTTGTTTTGCCTGACATTCAGTAGGAAAATATACACTCACTTTCCCCACCCCACTATTAGAACAAGTCCAACTGAGCTCAAGGTATTGAAGTTACATAGAAAGTCATATCAATTTTTTAATCTGTAGGTTTTCAACACAGATGCTTGAAAAAATAGAACAGTAAAGGCAGTGTTCACATGGTAGGCATTTTGATTCAATGGACTTCCAATAACCTAGTTAAAAACTTAGTATTGATATGTCTGAGAATGTGCAATAGTCTTATTTTTTAAATTATATCTAGTTAACTTTTATAACTTTTCTTTTAAATATACCAAGTTAATTTGCCAATGATTTATTTACTGCCTCTAGAACTTTGATGGAATGTTTCACACAGTGTAAATTTAGAGAAAGATGCAAGTCCTAGACTCTGTAATTTACACAGGATTTTTCCAACTGATTTCATTTGTGCAGGATTTCACCCACATACTTAAAAGCACGTATTATATAGACAACTAAAGGTATATTTATGAACAGAGAGATTATATCTTCAGTCAAAATAAATACTAGGTTTCTTAGACCTCAATCACATAGTTCTTTGCTGTAAGTAGCATAAAACTGCAGTTTGGAGAATTTAGAAGTGCAGACTCTAGTTTTGTATGTTACCTTCTCTCCTACTTGTATTCTTGTATTCTTCTCTCATGAAGGTGTGTTAACACCTTCATATTTTGCATTTGCTTTCCATTATGAATACTCTGATACTCACTTTTCTATGCAAAATAAATTGATCATTATTAATCTGCCAATTTTTCTCTCATTCTTTGTTGTGTTAGTAAAAAGTATCACACTCTTATACCTATTTTCATAAAATTATAAGGCTTAGTAATACTTTACTTTCATAGTCAATAGTTGAAATACAACATAAAAATTATTAGGGGCACACTGAAGTTTACCTCAATTTTCACAGAATCACGGATTCACTGAAGCTGGCAATCAAACCTCAAGAGTACCAAGTCCAGAACCTGGCTGACACCTGGGTTTGCTACAGAAGCTCTCCCAGAGTCATGTTTTGTCTAATTTTAAGTATCTCCAAAAATGGGACCACAAGCACTTTTGACCCATTCCCGTGCTCATTCAGTCTTGGAACAACACCAGTAATAACAACAACAGCATAAGCAGTAATAATTATAAAAATGTCCTATGTTTTAACAGTTTCATGGGCCTCTTGGCATGTCAGCTAAGGGTTCTCGGAGAAGAGTGCAGCTTCCACCCTCTACCATCGCATGTACTTATATATTCACAGGTAAAATCTGACTCAGCCTTCTTGTATCAGGCCAAGCTGTCCCAGCTTTCAATTTCTCTTTGTATGACAGTATTTCAATACCAGCACTGCCTTTGTGAGCCTTCAATGGACTCACGCCAGCATGTCATTCTTTCTCTTCTACTGAGGAGCCTAACGCTGAACACAACATATTCAGCATGCACATGACCAGGTCTGACTGAAAGAGAAGGATCACCTCATTCCTGAAAAATGTCAGCCTTCCTAACCACAAGGACACATCACTGATTTATGGTCAACTTTTGGTCAACCAGAGCTCCCTGAACTTTTCTGTCAGGCTGGTTTTTTAGCTGGTCAGCCTCCAGTGTGCCAGGGTTTTTTTCTTCCCAGATACAAGGCTTGCCACTTCCCTCCCTTCAATTTCTTGAAGTTCCTGTAAGCCCACGTCTCTATCCTGCCAAGATCCCTTGAAGTCGTATCTTGTGAACAGTTGTGAAAAATACCTTATATAGGGACACAAATGTAAAACAATCTCTATTTTCATTTTATTTTCCTCATTAATCCAAACGCAAATGTCAATCTCAAGTATATGCAAGTGAAGTCCTGAGAAAATGCAAAAAAAGGTTACTATGACTAATCACACACAGATTAATGGAACACTTGTTAGACTTTTAGAAAGAAGTGCTCTACATAGAAGTTTCCAGGACAGAATCATCTAGGTTGGAAAAGACACTTAATAACAGTGAGATCAACAATTAATCCAACTCTGCCAAGTTCACCACGTAAAATATTCCTAAGCACCACAACTACGTATCTTTTAAATATTCCCAAAGATGATGACTTAACCACTTCCCTGGGCAGCCTCAGTGCTGCCCAGGGAAGAGTGCTTCATAACTCCTTTGGTGAAGGAATTTTTCCTAGTACCTTACATAACGTGCTTGAAATAACATTGTTAACTGTCACATAAGCCTGAAAAATCAGTCACTGCCAATGATGTAGTTTTAAAAAGATCACTTTTGATTCAGTTCTAGCTGATCAGCATGAACCGAAGAGTAGTTTAAGCAGTACTAGCTCATTTAGTATTAGTTGATACAATATTAGCTACTGAAGTACTAGCTGATTAAATTACTAGAAAGAAATTTGCATTTTTGAATTTGGTATGCAGATTTAACATTACAGCTAAGAATAAGGACAGGTCAACGTCCAACCTGGTATCATTAAAGCAAAATATTAACCATCCTTTACCCAAAATATTTTTATTGAAATACACATCCAAAAAAGAATTCCTACAAAAACCACAAGCAATGAAAACTAACTGTCAAAAAAGTTATTAAGATCTTTACAATGAACTCACCTTACATGGTTCATTGTCCAGCACTAATTAGCTGTAGTCAGCTTGGTATTGTCTTTCATTTTTCACTGATGTGGCACACATAAGATGCAGTTTGTCTGAAAGCACAATCTATGGACCCCTTCCCACTGTTGTTCATGCTGCAGAGTTACGGGGCTGTGCACTGACTTCATGCCTTCTGACAGCACAAACGCCACAAAATGAGGAGTTGCATGAAGAACTGAAATAGCAGGTCTCAGGGGATCAAGAATGAAAGCACTAAGATTTACTGTTTGTTAGTAAGGGGTAAGTGCCAATAATTTATTAATTTAATTACTGAGACTAAATAAGATAATGGACAACAGCAAGACTCCAATCCAAAAAACAGGGGCTTTTCAAAATTTTTAGGATAGGATCCTGAGAATTATATTTTTATAGGCAGTTTGTGTGAAGGCAGTGCTACTTCAGTATGAGAAACTTGCAGGAGAATCAATGAAACATTTACAGAGTACCATTAAAATAAAGGCATGAAGGAAAGAGAAAAAAAAATTAGTTTGGCTTCCTTGTTATGTCATTAATTAGACATTACCTTTTCTTCATTGAAAGTACTGAAAGATCAGCAGGTAAGTCTTGTCTGTCTGACTGCTTGTTTGATTGTACATTACAGATACTACTGAAAGGATCTTTATGATATTTGGAAAGTTTGGTCAAGTAAAATATCAAAAATCAGAAATAAAGTGAGAAAGCATGTACATTTGAGTATGAGGAAAGCAAAGTTGCTACCACTTAAACATTAGGTTGTAATAGTACTTTAGTGACCTCTAATGAGTTTCTGCAACTTACATGAAATGTCATTGACAGATTTTTCAGTCTATTATTTCCACATGGGTCTCCTGCTTTGTTTCTACTTAGTGATGCACAACTGACATTTCTGGACCAGATTCCAAGGACTCTTATGAAAACTGGTGCGTATTTTTGACATTAAGAGAGGCATGAGGAAGCTAGCGTGAGGAAGAATAAAGAGAGCTGAAGGGGAAAACAGGTGTATAGGATGAGACACAAATGGTAAATGAAGAACAGAGGAAATATGAATTGTTTCACTAAGAGAGTGAGGTCCAGGGAGATTCACAGCACAGCCGAAAAATCAGGCACCCTCTGGTGCCAAACACAAGAGTAGTGAAGTTCAGGCCTGGCATGTTGCTGGTCTTTGCAAGGGCACTGCAATCCCTCTGCATTACACTCAGACCAGCAAAAGAATACTTCCTCACAGCAAAAAGCATGCCTTCTCAAAGCAGAAAACATCCCACTCAGCTCCAAGCACAATGCACTCCAGCTTTGCCTGAAGAAAACTGGGCTGTAAGAGGTAACTCATCTAGTAGAGCAGGTGTAAGGGACAACAGTTGCTCTAAAGGTCTCAGGATTTGGAGCTGGGTACTCAGACTGTGATAAACAAAATTACTATTGGAGAAGAAACACTGTTTTTAGACCATGGATTCTGCTGACTTTGTGCAACTTAGGGTATTTTGGCAGAAAAAGGAAAATGCATTAACTATCAGAGAAATTTTGCACACTCCTTTAAAAGCTTTTAAATTACAAGCATTTAGAGATAAATACTGCAGTAGTGAGATTTAAATTACCCTAAAATCCAATTTACAGTTAAACGGTATTTGTGATTTAATTTCTTATCCACCTTTACATCATTTCTATGTTAAATGACTTTTCTGGACCATATCTGCATTCTAAAGAGAAAAGAAATTATTAAAGGAATACAAATTCCCCTCCAGAATGAATAGTAACATAATTTATTTATCTTAAAGAAAAAAATAGTGTTACAATCAGAAATTATTATCAATTAAATGTTTTTTGCATAATTAAGATCTTTTCTAAAACTTCAATCTCAAAACATCTGACTGTAATTGAACCAGAATATTGTATGAAATATTACCTTCTAATTTTTCTGAATCAGTTCTTGGAAACAAATTTCAGTAGCCTTCAAACAGAATCAGTCTTTGGGATACCATTGAGATCCCAATGCCTGTAGCAATACTATATGTACGAAGACAACAGCTTTCTTTGTAATTGAACATTACTTGCCCTGCACTTTCCTAGCAATATTCTCCCAAATGGCAGGAAGTGCTTGACTACCTTTGTAACTTCTTTTCCTTATTAAAAAAAAAAAAATCTGAATATTTATTAAAATTTACCTGTAATGTCCAAATATATTTGATTAGGCAATACAAATAGGGATTATTAATTTATCTCCTAGAAGTCAGCTTTGGATAGGGTACCTGCATGACTCTGGTCACATAAAAACCTAAAACGCAATATTCCTTATGAATCTGACAGTCTCAGTATAAACCTGTCTCTTGCCTACAGTCAGATGTCTAACAAATATAATTTTTGAGACTGATCTATGCGCAATGAGATAGTAGTCCTTACTGTTTCAAGGTATCTGCATCTCAATGAGTTCTGATGATTTACACTTCCAGTTTTTTGTTCTGTTCACAACCTAAGAAGTAAACAGTAATACACCGGAAAGAAAATACTAATATGGAATTAGAAAAAATTGTCTTGATAAAAGAAAGATTGCACGGGTCACACAGTGACACACTAAAAACTTAGAGGTGTAGATTTGGTCCTCCTACATAAAGAGACCCCTTTTTATTCTCACTGATCCTTCAAAATGCTTTTTTTGTGAGATGAAAAGACATGACAGATCTATTAACATCAAAGGAATAAAAACTCTTGATCTTCAGGCTCTCAGAATAGTAGGTCTTTCCCTCCAAGGTTAAAATATATTCTGCAATAAGACACTGAGCCATGCACTCTTAGATAAGGAAAAAGATGAACACATACAAAAAAAACCCCAGATGCTAAAGACTTAGAAGATCTACTCAGTGGCAGAAATTAGTATTTATTAACAAAGGCATCTATAAATTCTCACTTAAGTGCACATGTTAGAGAGGAACCCATACAAAAATACCAGTCTATAACATACTGAAGAGAAAACAATGTTTGGGGCATTCTAGACAAAAGGTGGATTTTTCTGGCTATGGAAAAGGTAAACAAATCTTGCCGCACTCGGGCATCTGAGAATAATTTGGCTAGCAGTTCCAATATTTTCATATAAATAAAATCCACAAATTCTATCCAAATTCTGCATTTTAAAATCAAATAAGCAAATTCACAGCCAAGTGTAGCTAAAAATCCTGTCTAGCCTCCATTCATACATTTCCATTTATTCAGAAAGAAAAAAAGAAACAGAAAATTGTAAGAGTACTGGAAATGTATTTATTAGTATTTAGCAGTAACTTTAAATTATACAGCTTTGAGAAGAAATGCTCCCCTTTTATTTTTTTGTATCCTATACTTGATGCACAAAAAATACCAGAAAGATTAAGGATCAGGTTTCTCCAAACTGTTTAGACACAATCTACCTAAACTGAGATCAATCATGAATTGTCACAAGGTTCTCAAGACACCAAATGAGCTCCTGCTCTGTGTGGGTAGCTGCTGTCAAATGGTGTATAGCTGAGTTTTCTAGAGACTTTCTGCCATGGGAAAATCCCTCATATTTTTCATGCAAATCTAAAAGCTATTTTTAACATACTCATGTTACCCACACTCATGAGTCTCTGTTATAGTTTTGACTTGCCAATTTAAATATACTCATTTTCTGTTGTGAGACAGAACCAGGAGCAAATGAGCAAGGCAGGCCTAAAACTTAAAAGGGTATAAAAAAACTTTATTAACTACACAAAGAAAAAGAAAAGCAAATTCAGAATAAGATTTCCAGACCACTCTTTCCTCCCCTCTCCTAACCTTCATAACAAGAAGACAAACATACAAAAAAACTACTTCAGTCAGTTTCCAACTTAAATAGTCCTTTCTTCAGTTCACTTCGGAGAAAGTTCCCTCTTGTCAGGCCATAGGGACTTCTCCACAAAGAGGGAAAAAACCAATTATCTTGTGGCTTCACTTCTCATGATTCTCACTCACCCGGAAAAAGAACATACAAATAATGAAGCTCCTCCCATCTTCACAGCTTTCCCAAAGCTGTGCTTATGGGCCGTGTTAAACTCAAGGGGTATTCACTTTTAAGAATGAACTGTTCCAAACCAAAAATTCTCTTCATCTCTCTTTCTCTCTATTCATGCTTCATCTCCAGAAACAGAGATCCCCTTTTCTCTTGGGGGCGAAGGATTTTCAACACAGATGCTTTTAATTAACAATCTATCAAATGGAACACCTCCAACCCCCATGTCTTTCTCCATGATTTATGGGAATATTCAGTGCAATGTCAGTTCATCCCTACAATCTTACAAAAGGATTTTCAGCCATCTTCACAGCATCTCCTCATTCTCCTTCCATTTAAAGAAACTTAGGTCTTTCATTTTTTTCTTCTCATTCCGGAGAGGATTAAAAAGTCTGCAATTCTCATCTGAGCATTGAAAGAGTTAACATTTTACATGAGGAAAGCAAGGCCGCAAAGCTGGAGCTGTGCCAAGATCTCAGAAACTTGACTGTGCTGGAAAGGGGAAAGAGGGGGAGCAGCTGGGATCTCAATCCGGCTCCCTGGGTCTCCCTGCCCGCTGTGGATGGCCACCTCTCCTCCCTGCTGGGCCATGCCAGCTCCCCACACAGGTCCCTGCCCTGCCCATGGCCACCTCTCCTCCCTCCAGCCATGCCAGCTCCCCACACAGGTCCCTGCCCTGCCCATGGCCACCTCTCCTCCCTCCAGCCATGCCAGCTCCCCACACAGGTCCCTGCCCTGCCCATGGCCACCTCTCCTCCCTCCAGCCATGCCAGCTCCCCACACAGGGGCCCAGCCCTGCCCCTGCCAGGCCCGCAGGCTGCAGTGGAGCCAGGCCTGGGCCCTGTTACCTGCACTGCTGCGGGAAGAGAAAGAGAGCTCTTTTCCGGGTTACCTCCTTCAAAATGTGTGCTCACAGAGTGAGGTAACTTTCTCCAATTGGTTTCTCAGGCTGTCAATAACTAAACCAGCCTTCAACTGATCCCATCAACTCACAGAGGAAGTTCTCATAGAGAGAACTTCTCTCTGAGTCTGTTCTCTCCAGGTAAAATCAGCAGTCTCCAAAACACTTAATTTCACTGTAATATTTTTAAAAGTCTCTAATTCTTGATAAAATATTAGACTGAGCTGCTACATAGAATGCAAATAATTAATCCAAGAAAATAATGTTTAGTTAATTCACTATTTTAACAAATGCTTTTAGAAACAAATTTATCTTTAATTAGTGCATTGCCAAATTCTTTTCAAGGAATCTAAATTAATTTCTTATGAAACATTTAATTTTAAAAGGAACTATATATTGTTAATATTTTTAAGGCAATCTGTATCCATTTTATTTCAAAATCTGGACTTAAGAGTAAATAGTGTCATCTTCCTAAGATACAGTTTACCTCCAGTTTTTAGAATGCATACATCTTTAGATGCTGCAACCTTTAAGTCACTTTCATGAGACCATAGATATTGAAAAAGGTCAGTGAACATGTTACACATCTTCACATTACAAGTATGTCTGAAGATGAAAGTTTATAGAAAAGGAAAAAAGGTGACTAGAGTGTTCCACTAATGTACTTCATCTATGAATTGTAAAGCTTCATAATACATCCCATGAAATAACTAATCCTTATGTCTCCTGCCCCAAAGCAACATATGCAAAAACACGTACACACAGAGCTGGCATATAGGTGAGCTCTGGTAACACTATAGGTAACACTAATATTGTAATTTTCCAAAATTATAAACTGCATTTGACTAAATGCTTGCCAAAGCCTCCAATTTCACTTCCTACTTTTCATTTATATAAAATTGTGATATAACTGTGATATAGTGCGATATAAGAATCTCTAAAACAGATTTTCTGGAAAAGTTAGTGTCAATGAACACAATGCACAATGCCTGTTGAAACCATATATATTCCTGAGTGTAAGACTACAGCAAATGCCTTACTAGGACATACTAAGTGTTGCTGTCTGCTATCATGTCTCCATGTCAAGAGAACATGCCATATATGGGCACGTTAGCCTGGGAAATTTTTGAGGTCCATTCAGTTCCTATGCGCAACTACATTAACGATGGAATTCCTGTCTGTTCTTTTAGTACTAATTTATGGATCTCTTGTACATGGATTTTTTTAAGTTCTTTACAACTATAAATACTTGTTGGAGTCTGAAAACAGAGGCCTCTCTGAGTTCCTCAGTGAGACATCAGCAGGTTCTAGTGAAGGTTGAAAAACAGTGTCCTAGATACTAGTGTTTCCGTGGAACATAGTTTTAGACGTAACAAAACTGTAGTAAGAATACTGCTTACATTTTTTAGATACAACAAGATGGACCATATACGTAGCTTATACGCAACCTGGCGTGCTAAGGAACTAGAATTCTAAGAGGGTAAGAAGAAATGGTTCGAGTTTGTGTTTTTAGCTTGTTGGGTAATTTGTGTATAAGAATCTATGCACAGGGTAGAGATTCGCTTTTGCTTGCTCTTGTTCTCTCTCCTTCTTCTCTCCTCTCACCACCATCATCAACACCCAAGAAGAAGATAGGAGCAGCCGCAGCATCATCAGCCTTCCTGGAACCTCAATGGNTCTCTTGTACATGGATTTTTTTAAGTTCTTTACAACTATAAATACTTGTTGGAGTCTGAAAACAGAGGCCTCTCTGAGTTCCTCAGTGAGACATCAGCAGGTTCTAGTGAAGGTTGAAAAACAGTGTCCTAGATACTAGTGTTTCCGTGGAACATAGTTTTAGACGTAACAAAACTGTAGTAAGAATACTGCTTACATTTTTTAGATACAACAAGATGGACCATATACGTAGCTTATACGCAACCTGGCGTGCTAAGGAACTAGAATTCTAAGAGGGTAAGAAGAAATGGTTCGAGTTTGTGTTTTTAGCTTGTTGGGTAATTTGTGTATAAGAATCTATGCACAGGGTAGAGATTCGCTTTTGCTTGCTCTTGTTCTCTCTCCTTCTTCTCTCCTCTCACCACCATCATCAACACCCAAGAAGAAGATAGGAGCAGCCGCAGCATCATCAGCCTTCCTGGAACCTCAATGGGAGCAGCTTCTACTTCCAGTTGGGATTTTACTGCTATTTAGGACTTCAACACTTGTGACTCTTTGCCTTCTGAGACTGATGTGCCTTTGCAATAAACAATTTTATAGCAACTATTAGCTGCGCGGCTCACAACCTGATAAATACTGTCTGCCTCCACAAAAATGAACAGTAATTTCCTTTTTTTTACCTGCTTTTAATAACTCTTCTACTAAAATCCCCAAACTCCACACTTCTATTATTTTTGAGTAGGTGGATATCCGCTCTGTTTTCATTCTCTCCTCTGCCCCCATGATTTTGCATATCTTAGCCATAATCCCCACAACCCACTTCTGCCAAGTGTCCTTGAAACTGAAAGAGTCTCAGCCTCCTCAGTCTCTTCTCACATGGCAGCTGCCCCATCCTATGGACCATTTCAGCTGTCACTGAAAGCATTTTGTCTAACAGTTGTGTTTTCTTAAGAAAGATATCTCAGACTGTATTATATGCAAGATATGGGTGCACTAAGGTTTATACCATTTCCAATAATTTCCTCCTCTTCCTTATTCCTGAGGTAGAATTAACCATAGGTTTAAACTAGGGGTTTTTTACATTAAAAAAAAAAAAGGATTTTCTTTGTCACTTCTGTAATGAGTCTAGCACCTTGTGTACTGTCTATAAAATGCATCAAATCTGAATCTGAGAATATTCAGATATATAGAATCTGAATATTCAGATATATAATATCTGACATTTAAAAACAATTTCAATAGATACAATGTAATTGATCACAATCATCTACTAATTACCATTAAACTCAAATTTATTAAGCAAAGCTGTCTATCATAATTTCTACATTCTAAGAAGAAAGTACGTTTCCATGAGCTGAAATAAGCCTACAGTTTTATAAAAAAACTTTTTATCAAAGATAATAGAAGTATTTTCCTAGTCCTGAAACTCTGTTTTCCTCCTTGAATTTTCTCCAGTTTACCACTGACAAACTTCAATGCATGAATTACTGGCCTCACTATGCCCTTATCTGTAGGACTAATTTGCCTTTTTATTCACATTCATTCTACCTTTGCTTTTCAATCAAAAGATGTTAAATCCTACAACCTCATCTTAACACAAAGAATTTTTCAGCAAAAAACCCCCCTTGTTTATTTTCAAAATCCTTACATTTAGACATACTATGCACTCTTTGTTGCTGGTAAAATGTGTGCTTTTTTTACTAGAACAGGAGACCAATTGACCAATTTCTCTTTTCAGTCCAGACATCACCTGCCCATATTCTTTACAATTATTTTACACATTGAAGTGAATGTGATATTCTTGGATTAAAAAAATTACACAGGTGGAACTTTCCTGAAAACACCCATACCTAATTAATGCTCACTGCCAAAATAAATTTCTTATCACTTTATTTTATAGTTTCTGCCTCCTTCTTCACAACTGCATGTGTTAAGATAAAATCAACAGCAGTGGAAATTCTCTTCCATCCATGTACTACTCCTGAAGTAGAAAGCACAGAAAACTTTATAAAGTAAATTAAAAATCAGCTTCCTTAGTAGTAACTAGAATAAAGCATACATATATACACAAAGAATTTATATCCCAAAATAACAAATTTAAACTTCTATTGAATTCTCTTCCTGACAACAGCCTTGTTGGGAAAAGCTCTCAGAATTTATGTTTTGTAGGAATTTGAAAATCTATTGTGCATTGTGAAATTCTGTTCTTTGCTACCACTTTGCACAGCAAGACCATATCCAAAGTGTTTACAGTCATGTCCCAGAATTTCTTGTAAACTGAAATGACCAATATGCCACACATTTTCAATGTTATGTTTATGAGTAAGTTCACATTTTAATTGCTTTTTATCAATATATTCTCCTCAATTATACATGAAATTTGTAATCAACAGACAAAATTCTACAATCAATTTTTTCATTGCATGTACCTTACAGTTTTGTGTAATTCACTGAAAGCCACAGTAGCAATTTGTACACAGATTTATTTTTAAACTATCTTATAACAATTTAAACTCAAAGTGTAACTTTATTTTCCATATAACTTCCTTTAGAAAGAAGCAGTCAAAATAAATTAGCAGTTTTCAAATTTGTAACATCAAAAATTTCTTTACAACATTGTGCATATTCACAGGAATTTGAAAGGATTAAATTTTTAAAATAATTGCGTAATTATTTTGAACAAATATGGCTTCAAGCAGACACTGCTTAAGCCAGCATCATCTTATACATATGTTATTTTGAAGAGAGCAAGTTTACTGAAAGATAGGGTGGACAAAAGTGAATGGTGACCTTTCTACACATATTCAGATATTTATAATTCTCTAAAGATGTCAGAAATTCACTACTGATACAGATGCTGCTACTCAACATTTTATCTCCATTTAAGCCAGTGAGGGTTATGCTTCAGACAGGGGGTAAAAACACTGCAAAACACCACAGCAGTTGTTGGGCTGTGTGAATAGAACCTAAAAAAAAAATATCTAAAA
>VXBI01005801.1:333-20313 GCA_013397375.1 Toxostoma redivivum | reverse complement strand
TATTTATATTATTATTATTAAAATAATGATTTTAATATTCACCATTATTAAAATAAAAAGAGCAATATGACTAAAGGGCTGTATATAACACACAGTTCATGCTACTAACATAAAGACAAATGATACTGCAAAAAATTGCCAAAAGAACAAACTTACCGAAAACTCACCAAAGAACAAAAAGATTTTATCTTAAAGTTTTTCTTGTCACTGCCCACACTCGAAAGCAATTAATTGAAATTACCCATTCAGAGGTGTTGGAATTTGAACATAAATCTAATTTACTCTGAAAAAATTCAGTCCTAATTACCAAAGGTATATGTACAAAGAAGTAAACAATTTCCAGACTGGGCTTCACTGCATATTGGTTTTATGAACTTACTTTGGAACAGTGGGGGTTTTTACTATGAACCACGTATGTCCACTAGTAAGACAAATTATAACATAACTGCTTTCTGTAATTTAATTACTTTGAAAGATCTGTTGGGTAGTTTAGCGATACAGTGATGTGCTTAGAGGGAAAAAAATTCAGCAGGGACTGCATGAATGTGTTTCAGCTAGTTGAAGAACATAAAAAGTTTTCAAAGAGATAGAGCGGTATTAACAGGGAAAAACACACACGTTCCCTGAAAAACANTAGCAATTTGTACACAGATTTATTTTTAAACTATCTTATAACAATTTAAACTCAAAGTGTAACTTTATTTTCCATATAACTTCCTTTAGAAAGAAGCAGTCAAAATAAATTAGCAGTTTTCAAATTTGTAACATCAAAAATTTCTTTACAACATTGTGCATATTCACAGGAATTTGAAAGGATTAAATTTTTAAAATAATTGCGTAATTATTTTGAACAAATATGGCTTCAAGCAGACACTGCTTAAGCCAGCATCATCTTATACATATGTTATTTTGAAGAGAGCAAGTTTACTGAAAGATAGGGTGGACAAAAGTGAATGGTGACCTTTCTACACATATTCAGATATTTATAATTCTCTAAAGATGTCAGAAATTCACTACTGATACAGATGCTGCTACTCAACATTTTATCTCCATTTAAGCCAGTGAGGGTTATGCTTCAGACAGGGGGTAAAAACACTGCAAAACACCACAGCAGTTGTTGGGCTGTGTGAATAGAACCTAAAAAAAAAATATCTAAAATTTCTTTACCACTGCTTCTTCTTCATTTTTCCCTGAGCGTCTTCCTATATTGAGATTATATGTACCTCTAGTAAACTTTTGAAGTATGCAGACATATTCTTAAGCAATCCAGCAGACACTCTGGAATCCAGTGCCAATTCTGACACAGGAATATTAATGACTCACATTCCTTTATCTGCCAGTGGTCATTACTGATGCTGCAGGGAATTACACACAGTGAGATAACTACCCATACCGTAGTTTCTCCAAAAACACTTGCTGTTAACTGATAACATTAAACTAAATCATGTGAGTTTGTCCAGCTCTGTCAGGCCATTAAAATATAGTTCCCATGTCTAGATTTTTGGGTGTCTGGGAAGACTGGAGACCCTGGATTTTCTGACTCTGGTTTTACACGTGCTCAAAAAAATTCAAAAGATAAAGGCTTTTTTCACTTGGGGAACTTTTCTGCCTCTAAGTCAAATACAGGTAAAGCTGCCAGGGCTTAATCCTTCTCGGATTCCCAGGCTTGGAACATAGTTCTGCTCAGTGCTCTGCTTTAGGCAGCTAGGGGCTAACAGCTACCTGAAGTAACAACAGCTCTGAAAGAGACACAGTAACAATCTTCAGAGCAGCAGAGATGAAGACAGAAAAACATTCAGAAGAACCATTCTGCAATTTTCTTCAATTTGTTCTTAAGTTCAAAACCTTGATGATTTGATTCACACAAGCCTTTTGTTCATATTACATTTCAAAATGTTTTCTTATGCACAGATTTAGAGATAACCAAAACATATTCTTAAAAATAAATTAAACTAGAAAGCTTTATTCCTCAAGCAGCTCACTATTTTGCTGTTAAACAGATACGATGGTAGTTATGGCTACTGTTGGAACTAAATTACTCAAATTTGCATGAATGTAAGGATTTGAAAAGTAAGGGTTAGATAAACCCTGGCTCATGCAAAGAGCTTTATTACCTATCGTTTCTGCAGCTAAGTCAGTATGTTTGGAATGATCACATAATATTTTCATTTTCCCTGACTCTTAATCTCAACTATCACATTTATTTGAAAGCCTTCACTTAGCTGCAAAGCAAAATGAATGTATCTAGAATTGTTTGGTATGACTAACTGTCCCACTTTCCCCTAAAACTGAACCTTTAACTGATAGGTGATTTACTTGACATATGTAATATCATATTTAACAAGACCAATATAAAATTACTCTTGCAACAGCATATACTAATTTTCATCAAATCAACTGAAAAATGTCCTAGGGTTGAACTGAAGAGAGCAAATCAAAATTCCTGAAAAAAAACCCAAAAATAATATANATATTGGTTTTATGAACTTACTTTGGAACAGTGGGGGTTTTTACTATGAACCACGTATGTCCACTAGTAAGACAAATTATAACATAACTGCTTTCTGTAATTTAATTACTTTGAAAGATCTGTTGGGTAGTTTAGCGATACAGTTATGTGCTTAGAGGGAAAAAAATTCAGCAGGGACTGCATGAATGTGTTTCAGCTAGTTGAAGAACATAAAAAGTTTTCAAAGAGATAGAGCGGTATTAACAGGGAAAAACACACACGTTCCCTGAAAAACAAAATTTTTTAAAAAGTGAAAAAAAATATAGAGGAGGAAAACGGTTTTACCAATACTAAATTACTGTCTTTACATCCTATTAAGAAAGAATTTGTCTCAATTATCCCAACATCTGTTATAAGTAATCACTGTCCTGTCAGAACTGATTCTGGCCTAGAGATGATGGTATGATGGTACAGTGATTACTTGCATGATGGTAATCGTCACAATATGCATTAGAAGCCAGAGAACAAGCTAAGCATTTTTCACATTTCAAATAATTGGGAATAGAAGCAATACACAACAAATGCATTGTTTTTAGTAAATATTTCTCTTTGCCTTTTTACAGTAAGCTGCAAAGACTTCTGCTGAAGGAAGACGATTGTTGCTTCTCTTCTAAAACAGCATCTCCAAAGAACTAACAAAAGAAAAATGCCAGAGCAGAAGCCATGTAACCAAGAATGAAGGAAGAGCACTAAACAAACAAAGTTACTGGAATGCAGCAGGGAATTCTGAAATGCTGGTGGTCAGGCTTTTCTCAGTGTCGAAAAGGAACAGGGTGCACAAGAATCAACTCAATTACTAAAAAGCAGGATGCAGACTATCTGCAGAAAAATATTTTATTCTATTAATACAAATGAAACTCTTATTTTTCAAAAATTGGAATACTAGGAAACACCAGAAATAACACTTTTAGAAGGATTTTGTATTTCCTGTATTTCTTTGAGCTCAGTGAGCTCAAAGTGAGTCCAATGACCCTTGACAAGGTCAGAAACACATAATAATGTACCATATTTTATAGTTCTTAAAGAAATATGTTATTTAGGAGTCTCTGAAACATATATGCATCTTGTTATTAAACAGGTGAACCTGCATAAAACTTCTGAATAGTTACTGTTCTGTCAGTTCATTGAAATAAACATGAAAAACATAGTACTTTTGTTATGACCAACAAAGCTATGTTACTAATATCTCAGTAGATGTGGTGAAGCATTGCCATCTACATCACTGAGAACAGCCCACCCAGTGAAAAATACTGCAGGCTAGCAGATTACTGTTCCCCAATAAAGAGTAATGAACAAGTACTTTGTTTCCTCAGCAAAAATGTGCTTTATTCCTTCTTGGTGCGCACTGAACCTATAAATACCAAATATAAAAGGAGACATCTAAAAAAATACCCATAATTCTTGAGATTTTGCACTTCTTGCATGTACAAGTATCACATCATATTACTAACATCAAAAGGTAAAAACAGCAAAGGTAGTTTTACCACCTTTCAATTTTACTTTTCTCACTCAAGCATAAACTTGGTTTCTGGATTAAGAGTAAGAATCAAATCTAGTTTGCACACACACTCGTTGACACAGTATATTTATCAGCCCACACCAACACATTTCAGAGTGTGGGGTCTTTCACAATTATGGAGAGAAACAAAGATATCTCGTTCCCTCCCTCTCTCAACTGTATGTAAACTGGAAAGTTCTAAGGCCTACCACTGAAACCTGTTCAGTAGCATTTAGCTGGCTTGCTACTCGAATCCCACTCACAGTGATTTGACAGTGAGACTGGAAGAGCATGAGTTCCTTACCCATGTGCAACTACTCTAGAAATTGTGCAATGTACTGTCAATGCTTAGATATACCCTCTCTTCTGCAGTGCCTTGATATTAGCAACAGGAGAATAATGGAAAAAAAAAAGAGAGCACAGCCTTTACAGGGTGACAGAGAAAAAAAAAGTCAAATTTTTTTGCTCCCTTTGCCTCACCTTCTGTGTCCTCCTCCCATTAAAACGAAGTAACATGATCCTGCCACTCTTTATGAAGAATTTCAAGAAAAGCACTAGGTCAAAGTAGGGTCTGGGACACTTTTAGAAAGAGCAAGACAAAACAGGAGCAAGAGTATGTGCAAGAGCAGAGAGCAGAGCAACTCCAGCACAGTAGGAACTTTTCTTCAAGCAAGGAGGGCTAATCCTAGATAAAGACACACCTTCGTGTATGTTTGCATACAGAAGGCTCAAGGATGCTTGTCCTATCTCACCCAGGACATAAAATGTCTGTGGAGATTCAGTGTGTCTCTCAAATGAAGTACTATGTGTAAGATGAAAATGTGACTATACCATTACCCTCAAAGAAATTGGTAAAATAGAAGAACATTAATTTAACACTCACAGTATAAATGCAATATTAAGCGGAGTCACATAAGCATGTTTAAGACACAAAATTTAATTAATACCATATAATGTACACATTTGTATATAATTATTTACCTTAACAACTGAAAAGCTGGTTTGCACTAAGTACTTGAGAATCATAATCTCACTCTGAGAAAAACTGTCTACAAAAAACTGATCTTTGTGCTTCCTACAACTTTTAAAATAGGCAGAACATTACAACTGCAAAACTGTCCAACATATGGGCCCACTTCCCAATTAATTATTGCTGGTTAAAGTGTTAAAATGTCCTTGGCTTCACCTTAGACACAATCATCCCAGCTGGTCATTATCTAACTGGAAAGGGGCCAAAGAATCTCAGCTGTCAGTACACAACAACATGTATGTTTTGTCCTTTTTTCCTCCATTTACTTCACTTTCACATAGCTGCACTTAAAAGAAGGAAAGCTTATTATGCATGAAACTGAAAAATTTTTGTATCTCTTTTACTGCTGTGACTCTGCATACCTGGCGTGCAGACGATAAGTGGGGTGATAAGGAACGCTTCTGTATGTGTTTACTGAGAACTGATTCATCCAGTCTTACTAAAGCTGGTGCTTTACTCTGTGTTTCTATTTAATTTAGGTGTAAAAAACCACGGAAGTCTTTTAAAGACAGAGCTTAAACAAAGTTATTGATTGGTCATGTGTCTGCATAGAGTCAGGAACTAGTAGAAAAGTAGGAAAATATCCTTCAATGAAATGAATGTTAGCAGTCAGCTTGTAGCCAGTGTTAACAGTCAGCTTGCAGTAAACCTGCAGATCAACAGGTGGAAAGCAAATGGCTTTTCTCATTTGCACATTACTTCTGCAAGAAGCCAAAGGACAGCTGGGAGAAGGAACACATGTAAACAAGGCAGACCTAATGATTTCCTAATTAAAAAGAAGATATTATCTTCCCATTAATAGATAACCTAATTGACCCAACTCCAACAGCTTCCCCTTAGTACAAGTAAACATAGGTGCCTTTCCTCACTGAATCATCACATGTCTAGGCCAGCCACTAAATTGTCAGTTCTGCTTGATTTGTTTGGATACTGTACTCTGCGACAGCTGTCAGAAATAATACATTAGAACAGCTGTTGCAGCACTTACAAAGGGACAAGAATTTTAATTAGACTGGATATTAATTGGGAGTAGGATGTATTTTTTTTTAATCAAAGTTAAGACAGAAATATTCAAAGAATGACAGATGTCTTTAAGGTATTTGACCAATGTCTGGTAAGCAAAGTTGGTCTTTATTTTGACTGTGTAACTTCGTGACAGTGGTCTCCACCATCTTAGCATGAACAACACCATACTTAAGAAAAAGAATATTAAGAAGAAGAACAGTAAGGAAGTTGCATAAACAATCCTTTTCAAATACTGGTTGTGATCTCGCAAGGATCTCAAAGTTTTTGAAGAATCCATCAAAAGGAATCTCATTCCGAGACTATTAGTAACCACCAGCTGAAAACAAAACTATTAATGATGGCCAAGACCTAAGCATAAAGGAATAAAAAGCTTACTTTCAGCATCAGCATAGAGTAGCAAGCACAGGAGCACCACCATTGGCCTGACTACGTGCATCATCCGACAGCTTGGCACCAGCATGCTTTGGCAGCCTTGTTCTCACTGGCTTAGAAGCCACTGCGAGTCTCTCCAGCCTGAAATTTCAGAGGAAGTATTTTCAGAGCCTGTGAAAAGATAAAAATACAATTAGCAAAAATAGGGCAGAGTTTTTCTTTTCTTTTTTTACACATTCACAATTTGAGGCAAAACAATCTTAGAAGACAAAAGGGTAAGGTAGTAAGGGAAAGAAACATAATTAATTTCATGCTACTGGTATATACAAGAAGATCCAAGACATAAGTATATGTTAGCACTTTTACAACACATTACTTGGTGTACCTTTACCACATAATCAAGCAACTGTCAAATCCTGAATCTTTAGTTAGAGCAACACCATGTTCTGAACCAAAGAAAACCAGTACTGTTAATAAGGTTTAAGACATCATTGGGACTCATGTTGCGAGAAGGTAATCAAAGCAGCTTAGAAATCCATAACAAATTTACATGCAAACAGGGAGTTGATACCCTGGAATCTGGTAAGAATAACACTGCAAAATCTACTTGAGAACATATTATTAACATATTGTATAGTTCAGCAATGTTCAAAGGTTAAAATTCCTGCTGTGATTTCCTGTACATATCTGAATTATGCCCAATAGAAAAATAGAAATCTGGCATTGAATAAAGGGCTGAGATCTCAATTCAGTCCATCTAATTTATTACAATGCGTAATTGAATATGATACACTGGTAGAAATACAGCTCAAATACCTGACTTGAAAAAACAGTGTCTTATCCTTGTCCAAATATGCTACACTAACAGAAATTAAGGAATATAAAAATATTTTCCTCCTCAGACAGGAAATACTAGAGATATCCCTAAGGAGCATGACATTGGCACTAAAATAAGCTCAAATGCAATTACACTTTCTGAAGAATCTGCAACATATGAGCTTTGTTAAGTTTGATTCTACCTTCTTCATTACCACACAAGTGGCTTCCATGCAGTAAACATGAAAACCAAAAGGGCAGAGAAAAAGGTATACTTACTATTATTCTGCTAAATAGATCTTACAGTTTTGTGGGTGGCATGAAAAGCCCATTTTCACTACAGGGGAATGCTCAAAATAATTTACTCAAGGAAGAAGAGACATGAGCAGCTGGTAGAAATCTACGCTGTGTTACGAATCTCTTTTGTGAAACTCTCTTTTGAATCAGCTACTACTATCAAATAATACAAGCCTAAGAAATCTTCATAGGCAAAATGCTAAAGGCACCAGCTCTCCCCTTTCATCGCTACCATCTTCATGGCAGCATTTCTAATGACAGCAAAGTCCATGAGACACCAGTCCTGTCGGACTCAATTTGTGTCTGTGCAAGCGTATCAGAGCCAACTGCTGTGTAATGATTCCAATACTATCACAAAGATGGAGATGTATGAAATTTACTTCCAAGGAAGAGGTGGTTTTTATTTTGCTTCTTCTGGAATGCAGGAGTTACAGGGGAGCCCTGAACTATCTCTAAAGGCAACTCACTTAAGAACAAAACTATCTTTTCATTAGTACACAACCACACTAGCTGATATGTGAAGGTGAACAGAGAAATGTGGTGGGTACTAAGTACTTCTTTACTCCTTTCAGGGGGAGAAGCAGAGAGGAAATGATACTGATAATTAATAAGGGGAGCAGAGAAGGGGGAAAAACGGTACTTGTTTTACACAAGTTTTTAAATGGGGCACTGGGGCACATTATTTTCATACATTTCAAACATTCCCATCAAAATGCTAAATGTGGTGGCTAACAGGAAAGATATTACTGTCTGCTTGGGGAAAAGAGGAATTTTAAAAACTTTATGATCCTGAGATGTGAATATGCACTTATCCTCTACAAGCTGTCTGCAAATGAAGAGATGTATCACAATACCTGGCAAAAGTTGAGAAGAAAAAAGAGCTTTTTTTCTTTTTTTTTAAGTGAAACCTCATTCCATTCTCTCATTCTAAATGCACATACAACCACTTGGAAATACTGCACTTGTGTCTGCTTTGAAGGTAATACTCATTATCACTCAGGTCATAAAATGAAAGTCCTCAGTATTCCCTTTCTTTCATGTTTCTGAGAGTCATGACTTTAGCTAACCTTATAAACACACCATGGTTTCCAGAAGACTCTTTACTTGTTTTCTCTCCCTCTTTATCTGCTTAGGCCTTCAATCAAACTTCTCCTATTTTAGCTCAAGGAAACATAACCACTAGAACAAAGATGGTGGTTGAATAATTTTTCTTTCAAGTTGAAGATACACTGTTAATGGAGGCATGCAGGTGATGGATGGGCTGATAACAGAGAGAGAAGCAAGCCAAGACATACTCAGGTGTTATCAAGATTGTCCACAAAAGCCTGCCTTAGTTTTACCCACAAGGAAAACAAAGACCCTGCTACTTCAGACCCTGCTACTGATAACTGTACCAACACTGATATTGTATCACGCGGTACACAGGTCTGTACTTGGCTTATTTGTGAAAACTAACAGGACTAAATTAAATTATCTAGAAAACTATTGGCTTCCACATCAAGCCACCTTAGTGGTTCCACAGTGAAAGACTCATATAAAGCATTATTAATTCTTAAAACTAAGTTAAGTTCCTATCCTTTTCTGTTTCCTCCTGATGATGGTTTGTTACCTCATAAGTGCGGTACCAAAGACAGTGAAAACACAAACAGCATTTGCAGCACCAGGTTACACCAGGTTGTCATCAGAGGACCAATACTTGTCTTGTAGAATTAATCCTAGGCAAGGTACCCTCTTAGCAGCCCCTACTACAACATTCACACAGCACCAGGGCAGAAAGATGGGGTTTCTCGTTAGCAGAAGATCACAGTAACTACAGAGGTCAACAGTTCATTGGAAAAAAAATTCTCGTTATGAAACTTTACTAAAAGCTGTTATTACTTTAGGTTAAGTGCTGTATAGCTGCTGTATTAAATAATCAAAAATTACTCTTCCAATATCTCCAAAAGAGCTGTCTATGAAACTAGGTAATACATCTAACAGTAACACACCAGTAAGTAAGAGGATAAATTTTCCCAGATTAGTGATATCTATTAATAGAATCAGTAAACGTGCAGATGTGCAGCTCACGAGAGTGTTCAATGCAGAGACAAAAAAAAGAATTCTTCTCAGCAGGAGCAGAGAAGATGATAGTACCAGGGCATGGGCACGTGCACCAATTATCCTCAGAAGGATCAACTGGGTGAATGAAACATCTGAACACCAAAATGCTTCCCTGCAGTCTGTTTACTTTAGTAGCAAAAATAATTTAGGTGCTATCATGGTTCTCACAAGATGGCTCCTGCTCGAAGACTGTTATAGGAAAGGAATACCTGGGGGCAAATTTTAGAAACACAAGAAAGTAAACACTGAATTTTTTTTAAAGTCAGTTTGTTTTTCCATGCCTGAATGTGCATTTAAATGCTTGCTAACACAGAAATTCAGCTCAGCAGGGAAGAGTTGTCAGAAAATACTTGAACACAGACAAAAATGAACTCAGATGCAGGGAGCCACACTGAAAAAAATAACGAAGCAAACTGTAACTTGCAAAATTTTGGAAGAAGGGGATTATGAAGGTAGAAGAGTTCATTTGTGCTACAATCAGGATTTCTTCCAAAGTTTTAAATTGTTTAGAGACAGGATTTTATTTCATGGTCATCTCTGGTTTATCTCAAGGACTTCCTATAGAAACTCCCCATATTTTCCCATAGGAAAGTAACTGGATATATCTTACATTAAAAAAAACAACCAAACAATGTTTTTTCTCCAAGAATACATGGAAGCAAAGATTAAAACAGAAGACTGTGCTGAAATTCTTTTTCTACACTTCTTTCATCACATCTACAATCCTGAATGAATTACATCCATTTCCAAGCCACAGATTTCTAATACCATGGAAATGCAAGAGAAGAAATACCAAAAAAGAATTTAAAGTATTACTAGAACTAGTGATGGAAAGGGTGCAAAGACTTCCTGTATTTGCATATCAATCATGACACCTCCTTAAAAAAGAAAACTAAAAAATAATCATGGAGCAATCTTATCTGCAGAAACCTAACTGACAGCCGAATCATTACAAGAAGGAATAGAAAATAATGCATAAAATTAATTCCCATAAGCACTTTAATCAAAATCAATTTTAGAAATACCTCTGGGTAAAACAGTATCTTTTAAAGAGAATTAAATGTATTTTCCAAAGCAATGAGGGCAACTGGCAGAAAGAGAAGTTCTGCTTTTTGCTTGCTCTTTCATTGATTAAACATGATAAATGTTTTCATAGTTTGTCTGCTGGAAATGTTCCATGTTTCATTATGATTTTATTTTTAAAAATCCAAAATAAAAAGACATGATCAAGGAAATTTGAAGGACAGCTGTGCTGAGTGTTCAAAAGTTTAGTCTTATCAGTCTCTGGATAACAATACATCCTAATGCTTGTCTATCACTGCTGAATTTCTCTGTTACAGTTATTTCAAGATGAAGGAGCACCCATCCTAAAACAGTAGGTTTCTAATGTCATGCAAGCATTTGAACTCCATCACTACAAAAGCACAAATAAGTTGCATGCTAGGTAGAATTTTGCCTATGTAATTTAATCAATCAGAATTGAAGAATTGTAGAATCAATTTGATTCTACATCACAATTCTATTTTAGACTTAACTAAGATTCCTCTGTTAACATGAAAAACAGAGCGTGTTTTTTAATAACTGAATAAATAAATTAAATTGTTTAAGGAATAAATCAATTCAATGACCTTGAAATCACATCACTGGGATGTTTTTATCATATACAAAGTTGTTTAAAGATTTCTGGTTTTTTGCTTACCAAAAGACTTGCGTTCATATGTAACCTTAAACCCTACAGAGAAAACCTTGCATAGCCTGATGTTTATAAAGCTTCAGTTCCATTCTAAATTATGAATTAAAATATTAATTGTAAGGTAACAATTGGTGTCTCAATCCTTACAATCTTCTGCTGTCTTAGTCACTTCTGCAGATCCTAAGAAGTTTTCTTATATATGATGCAGAAACAATTCATTAGAACATAGAACACTGCCTAACTTCTTTGTGTCTCCAAATAACAGAAAATAAACTTTGTGCTGGCAATGACTGAAGTGCTGAGCTGGAAATAGTCTTGCTAGATGATAAAAGCATACCATGTTATCTGTCTATGGATATTAAAGCTATGTATTGTTGAGAAAATCTATGGAATTAATTTAAACCATGTTACAATGCCACAGATGAAACATCTTCCACTAAAACTGACTTCTTGCCTGAACAAACACAAACTCTGCCAATACCCCAGTCTTGACTCCTGTAAATCACTTACATACATTAAACCTGAAATAGTCCTGCTCTGACTTTGCCCATAGGAACAATTAAAGAAAGCAAACTATTCTGACACTTGCTAAAATGAAAATCAACAGACCTATAAAAAAACCCCAAACAAAACACAAACAAACAAACAAAATCAAAAACCCCAAACCAAGCAAACAAAAAAGGAATAAATTAAAACAAAACAAAACAGACAGATAGAAAAGGGAAAAAAGAGCAGCAGCTTACAAAAAAAAAGGAGCTCAAGTATCTTGGCTAAGCTATTATTTTACTCTTTCTTCAGCACAGAAGAGAAACAAGGTGAAATCCATACTAAGGGGTCTAGGATCACCAGGTCACTCACTAGTGGTGCCTTCTAGGGATCAACATTGGGAAAATCCTATTTGATATCTTCACTGATGATTTGGATGAGGGGGTCTAACACACCCTTAGAAAATTCACAGACAACACCACGTTGGGTGCGATTGTTGAGTGCTGATGTGCTGGAGGGCAGGAAGGCTCTGCAGAGGGATCTGGGCAGGCTGGATCATGGCCCAAGGCCAGTGGTGTGAGGTTCAACAAGGCCAGTGCTGGGTGCTGCCCTTGGGTCACAGCAACCCCAGGCAGTGCCACAGGCTGGGGCACAGTGGCTGCAAAGCTGCCCACAGGAAAAGGACCTGGGGGTGCTGGTGACAGCAGCTGAGCATGAGCCAGCAGTGCCCAGGTGGCCAAGAAGGCCAATGGCATCCTGGCCTGTTCCAGCAATAGTGTGGCCAGCAGGAGCAGGGTAGGGATTGCCCCCCTGTACTCAGCACTGGTGAGGCCACACCTCAAATCCCATGTTCAGTCCTGGACCCCTCACTGCAAGAAGGACACTGAGGGGCAGGAGGGAGACCAGAGAAGGGCAATGGAGTTGGTGAAGGGTCTGGAATACAAGTCCTATGAGGAGCAGCTGAGGGTGCTGGGGGTGTTTATCCTGGAGAAGAGGAGGCTCAGGGCAGATCTTATCACTCTCTACAGGAGTGTGTAACAGAAGGGTGCAGCCAGGTGGGGGACCAGGCTCTTCTCAACAAAGCAAGAGTAAACTATCCTGAGTTATACGAGGGGAGGTTTAGAATGGATACTAGGAAAAAATTCTTCACTGAACAGGTGGCTAAGGATTGGAACAGTCTTCCTTGGGAAGTTGTTTGAGTTGCCAGCCCAGGAGATACTCAAAAGACATGCAGACACAGTGATTAGGAACATGCTTTAGTGATGGACTTAGTGTTACATTAACAGTTTGACTCAAATTTTCCAACGTAAGTTGTTCTAGATCCTAAGATTCTATTAATTGTTTCCTCTGAAATCTGCTTTAAGAGCAATACAATGACTGTGTTTATGCAAAAACATTTACAGACTGATTTTTGTCGTGTTTGCCTTAAAGTAACAAAAAGCGAGAGAACGTATCATTTGTACTAAGGTATCTGCCATACACAGTTTGTTAGTCTTCTTTGGCTATTACATTACTTGAACAACACTGGAGTTGTGCAGCTACCACCTCTTGAGCATGTGAGCCACATACAAAAGCATTCTTAGAGCCACTGTGCCATATACCACATACTCATCAGCCAGGGAAAGGGTCTCCAAAACCATCTTTCAAGCACATGCTCCCAGCAGTCTTACAAAAAAGCACAACTACCAAAAGCAACAAGAATCTACCATGAGCAGCTGAGTTTTGAGGCCACAGTTACTGTCAGAGGTGGCATCTGTCTGTGGCTTGCTTCTTCACAGAGCTAGGTGTATGAATGACCCAGAACAAGAATGATTCTACAGCTCCACTGCTATGCACATGACACAGACATTAACATTGTTTATATCTAAACAGCCAGCTTATTTTCATTTTCAGAATTTTGCCCTTCCTGTGTTTTTTTCAGCAGGGATATTGTGAAAAATTCAAGTTATTCCTTGCCTTTAGGATTAGGCATGGTTGAAGCATACCAGGTATCGCAGATACTAAAATAAAACTAGAAATATATTTTCAAGTATGGAGGCAAGAAGTCAGATCTAACTTCAGTATTACAATGCAATTTTTCTATATTCTCTGCAATGTCTTCTTTTATGGCCTTTCTTTTTCCTTTTCACTTAATGGTTTTGTTTCAGAACTATCCAATATACTTGTTGGCTAATCAGATTGAAGCATGACTGACTGAGACTGAATTTGCAGTACACACAGGACAGCAATCCAGCTGCAGCTAGTTTAGCCTGACTGCACTTTATTATAATGTTGCTGATGGCAATACAATTGTATTAGAGGAAGAGATGGAGAGCTGAAATGGTTATTTTTCAAAAGTAGTTGGCATTATAAAATTATTTGGTAATAAAGGACAAGAACTTCCTGAAGCAATAGAAGCATTATGCATTTCCCATACTAAGATATGGCATAATAGTGCATGGTTGTCCACAGGTCTTCTTTTGCAAAAAAAGATGACAACTACAAAGTATCTTTGTAATATAATGCACATTTTACTACACTCAGAAAGCAAGTAAAAATAATGTTATAAACTCTGAAAAAGAGAGTTAAAAGGCAACAACAACCTACAGATATTTTACTGTTGAAATTTCCTTATTAAAGAAAGTACCAAGTGAATTGGTACACTTTTAGACACCAAACTAATATCATAATGTTGACAAGCCAGTTTGATAACAAATAAAATCATAAAATCATCAGCCAGACACCACGATTCATAGCATGTTTTTCTTTACACACCTCATTAACTACTATAGATTTATCTGTAGTTAGAAGAAATGAGTGGCTTAGTAGGGCCACTTGAAGTGGCATTTCAGGTGCTTCATAGAACGTCTCCTTCAATCCCCTTCAAATGGGAAGAGAGAAGCAGAAAGTTTAATCCTCTTGTATTTGATGTGGTGAAAGCCAGCTGAGATCAACAAAAGATTTCCACTGTGAAACCTATTACCAGACATTAAACAACCTAACAATCAGAGACTGTACAAAGCATGAACTAGTACACATGCACTCCTTTCTCATTTTTGACTTTAAGATTTTCTCTGCACTTTGAACTGGTGCAGCTCCCATACCCAGAGCTTTCATTCACATTGTTTTGCCCAGGCAACTTGGCACTCATATGTCTTAGCTACAAGAACATGATAATAAAAAAATCCCTCTTAGGCCTGTGGTTCATCCTCTTACAACTCTCTTACAGAGTACTAGAATAGATTAAAATGCATTATGCATTTTCCATATATTTTTCACTGAGTTTATGTTCTTCTCAGGAGACATTTCAGCAAGAATGTTTCAAATCTAAGTCCTGCGACAGCTTCCCAAGCACTCATCTTTTTTGGGTTGATGATATTAAAGAAAAACTACCTACTACTGAGTTTAGTTTTACAAATATGCTGGCTTTAGCAACAAGCTGCTAATTTCTAACCTAACTGTTAATTGCATATACATTGTATAACCTTAATCTTGTTTTGCAGCATCTTTTTGTCCGTTCTCAGTAACTGACAAAAAAAGTGAGAGTATGTGCTACCAACCAAAATGAGTATTATTTTCATAAAGGGTATGAAAAAAAAAATAAATCTGAACTCTACGCATATAGCTGTGGAAGTATCTCTGCAACTTATGTACCATATGTACCAACAGTACATTGTAATGAGGATAGGGCATGCCACAATGTAATATGTTTAGCAAAAACTGTTCTTCTACCTTTATACTGGGGCAGTTTCATCCTGCTAAAGAACTTCCTGCATACCACTGGTTCATATACAAGCTCAATTATCTCTCTCACTGCTTATGAACATAACACAGTTTCTGAAACAAGCAATCTGTTGTCTCTTCTTTCATAAATGAACATGAAAAATCAGAGAAGGAAATATTACAGAAGATTAAATCGGCAAAATAATTAACTGCAGGCACTACTCATAGTTTGTCTTCTAAATGAACAGTAAAAAGTCATAAAAACGGAACGAAGATACGACACAAAAGGAAGGTTATTGTCCTAGTTATGTTTGCCATTTTTCATAAAAAATACATAGGTGAGAAAACACAGAAGATGGTGTCGTAGATTACACCACCCTGTCATTCAGATTTTGAGTGTCTTTCATAATCTCAGCATCAGAAGGTATAAAAGAATACACATATAAGATAAAAAAATACACTTAATATCCAGTAAAGCAAATGTTTAAGAATATACACAAATACACGCTTGTGTACGCACATACGCACGCACAATTACAAAAAGAACTGATTTGCAGAGTTCAAATTTGTATGAAAAAACCGAAATAGAAGAGAGAACCTCTCTACCTTTCAGACATGTGCCTCATACACAAAGGCTTCCAGGACTTCTGCATGTTCTCTCTGCTTTCATCTTTTTCATTTCCAGAATTTCTTGATGGAAAGGAGTAATCAGTAAACATACTGCTATGAGATTCAAACTAAATAAAGAGTTTAACCTTCAGCTACACAATTCTTCATATTTAGCCATGATGAAATTAAACTAATGAATTAAGAAAAGTAGATAACTAGTTTCATTACTAATCCAGTTGAGAAAATATCGAGTCTAATGAAATATTTAGAAGTTCTTATAGGTCACTTTCAAAAAACATTTTAGAATTTTACCCTCATGTTCTGCACAAAAAACCATCAACTGACATTACAGAAGTACACAGTAACTTTAAGCCTTTAGATAATCACATTGAAGTACTTGAAGACTTTTAAAGACTCAGCTTACATTACCTCTCTTTTCAGAACATGAAACAAAACTATTTATAATACCTGGAGGAAATGTGCCATATAATCTTACTGTCTACTTAGCAACATTAGCATCTAAGTTGCCAACACTGTTTCCCAAACAAAGGCAGAAAAAGGTTTATCCCTTTCCTTCCCCAGAAGAATGTCATCCATGTGACACTCAAATTCCACACGAAACACAAGGCTGTGACTGCCAGTCTTTTGTGGAAATCCCAAGGCTGTATAAATTAAACTACGAATGAGGGCTGTAATTGGCAGTGGGAACTCAAGGCTCAAACATTCCTCTGGAGTGTTAGCACTATCTCACAGAGATAAAATCTCTATAACAAATTTTAGAGAGTGATGCAAATAACGATATGTTAAATAATTTAAAAACAAAATCTAACATAACTTAGAAAGACAACTCTAGTTTTGGCTTCATTTATTCCCAATCATTAGTTTTAACTAAGAATCCGGCAAGATGAATGAAAACTCTTTTGTCATTGTCATTGTTTTTTTGGGGTGGTTGTTTTTTTTTTGTTTTTTCTTGTCTTAGATGAGTGCATTCTGGTTATAGTGAAAACAAAGGTCTATTCTTCAATACATCTAAAGGCTAGAGATGAACCTGATGTTCTACTTGGAACACTGCAAGGAACTTGTGGGAGCTTCATCTTTCACAACAGAAATGCATGAGCAACTATTATAAACCCAGTAAAGTTTCTGCAGCATTTCTGTTATAACTGATACGTCTCTGTGTGTGTGGAGTCCCAGGAGTATTGTTCTGGATTGATTAGCATCTTTATAATGAAATGCTCGATTACAGCTTTGAAATAGATAATTATAAAGGGAGGGTGTATTTTCCAGTTAGGGATTTTGTTTTGATGTTTTTTTTTTTAATTATCAGTGCATGAAAGGCAGCTGCAGAACTTCTGACTGCACTGTCACCTCTTTGGAAAGCAACTACATTTTGTTGCTCTCAGTGTGCATAAGTTAAATTGAATTGCTAGTTATGACTGGTATGGGAGTTTTATTTTCAACTGTCAGAGTGTGCAGCCAGCTGTAACCAATTTTTCAATATCTTGAAAAGCCTCATTTGAAGTATACAGATGTGAATGACTTTGGGACCTTGTCATTAGTAAACAGAAACATTTTTCAAAACATTTTCCAATCCTACTTCTTCAGTGTAAAAGAAAAAACAAAAACTGTAAAGAAAAGTACTCATTATGGATGTTCTGCATAACTTTAGCAGCGTATGTAAAAAGGCCAAAAAAATGTTGGTGGCATGTCCAAGTTTGGGCTCATGTTTCATGACTCTCTCTTATGAATATCATAATGTTGTTAAAACCACGTTTTGCCAAGAAAAGTAACTAATTTTTAATGATGTTTAATAGTAAATGAGTGGATAGGGAAAGTGCTTTTGATTTCAAGGACTAGAAGTCAGGAGAAAAAACTATGACTATTTCCTTTCCTTAGTGCTCTGCATACTGCATCAAGCCCTCAATTTCAAAAGAGGTTTTCTACTAAATGAACTTATTCAGCTGTTGAGCTGATGTATTAGTTTGAATAGTTTGCTCACTGAAGGTGCTAGAAGATACAGGAGAATTATTATTTTATTTTTTATAAATTAGGATATCAGAAACAACCAGATTAAGTGGGAAAATGCAGGGATGTATCCCAAACAATCTCTAATCCATTGATATCCAAAACCAGAATTCCTCAGTCCTAATCTCTGAATACCATAGATCCTCCACTGCTGCCAGTACAAGGTTATCAATGCTTGTTTAAACAGAAACAGGCAGGTCACAGGCTAAAGGACAAGAAGAGGAAGCGGGTAGGGGATTTTTTATGCCTTAAACAAAATCTAAATAAAGGTGGTCTTGTTCACATACCTGTAGATAAATCTGTTATGTCTTTTGAAGTCCATAGGATGCAGACTGCTACCTTACTATTTGTAAAATTTATTTCACAATAATTTCCTAGTTTTTAGCACTGTGGAAACCAGGACTACTTCCATAAATTATGTCTTTGGTGCATGCTCCTTTTTTAAAGACTCTGAAACTAAAAATAAAATAATTTGCTTCAAGAATTTTATTTTCTGCAAGTCAGCTCCATTAAATATTTAATAAATGTGAATCGCTATTTTTACATTTTAACCAATGCACCTCTTCTTTTTTCTTTTAATATTTAGGAATAATCCTTAGGCCAGAAAATAAGCAGCCCTGATACATTAATTTAGTCATGTCACAACCACTGTACTACCACACAGACACTTCCACCTCAAACAATTTTATTTGAAATGCTGTAATGGAAGATCCAAATTTTCAGACCAAACTTCCACAAGTCTTTGTGTCAGAAACTACTTGGGATCTAGGACAAAGATGTACATTTATTTATTAAGGTACCAAAAGTTACAATTGATTTTGGAAGATGGCTTGAATTTATCTATACAGAGTTTGTTTTACATCTTATCCATGGATTCAGGAATGTACTGGAATGTGTTGGTGTAATCCATTTGTTCCTATATTGCATCATCAATTTTTTCATTTTAATTAGTAAAGTTGCCTTTATTTCTGTAGTTGAGATCTTGAACAAGCACATCTACACAACAGCCAATGCTGTCATCTGATTTGGCATTGAATTTGGTATCCAGCAATGGATAAATGCTAACTGAAATGAAAATCTTTCTCAAATTATTTCAAACAAATGTTCTACTATCTGTTTTTTTCTAAACATCTTCCAACAGGTAAAGAGAAGACTTCCTTAAATTCCTAAGGAAATAAAAAAATATAAAAATCTTATGCTGATACCAAATCTTCACCCTTAATATCAGGATGCATAATGCTAGACCAGATCACTGCACAGAATTGACAAATGTAGAAATATGAAATTTCTTTCAAAACTCATTAAATTTTAAAGCAAAGTATCATAATCAAAATGATTACAATAATTTCTGCAATTCTGACTCTCACAGAGAGTCTATTGGTATTTTATATCATTACTCACATTCTCATTTTTTGATACTATTTAAATGTCTTAATTCTATCATTTCTTCAATGTTCTGCTACTGTTTAATTACAGAAGTATAATAAAAAATTATCTACTGACACATTGTTCTTCATATTTTGCTTTCTCTTAAGTAGACTTCTAACTTAATAATCATTGCTGTCACCCTCAGCACTTCCTACCTTTTCCTCACAGTGAGATGCAAGAAGACTTAGACACTGAAATCCCTCAGAAATTAGCACATTTGAAAATGTGTTTTAGAAAACAGAGGCTGGAGCTCTGTGAATATATATTGGAAGTAACATCTATATTAGAGGGTAAAATACAAGCACACGGAAAGATTATGCTACTTTTCTGTAGGAATATCCAACTGCACATTTTTCTGTAGGAATATCCAACTGCTGTCTCTTCCTATG
>VXBI01005800.1:1430564-1443351 GCA_013397375.1 Toxostoma redivivum | reverse complement strand
AGCGGGCACTGACCTGCCACATGACTCCGGAGTTGTCGGTCTCGCCTCTGGGGGCGGATTCTGGGGCAGATCCCCCGGAACCTGGGCCAGGCTCGGGCCCGGAGGACGCTGGCACGCCCCTGTGGGGAGGAGCGGGGCGGCAGCTCCCTTGCCCGCCCTCCTGCTTCCCTCCTGCCTGCCTGCCTACCTGCGTGCCGGACGATTTCCGTGTCTCCCTACTTCCCTGCTTGTCTGTCTCCTCGCCCCCTCTTCTGTCTTTCCCCCGCTGCCCTCACCGGCTGTGGGAGGGTTCATCCAAAGGCTGCCTAGTCCTTGAAACCCTTCTGGGCTTCGGCGAGCTCCTCGGTGTCCCCCCGAGCTCTCCCGGCTGGGCGGTGGCTGCGGCCCGGAGACGTGGGGAGAGGACGAGCAGATAGGTTGACGAGCCGCCGAGCAGGATCGCAGTCGGAATTCACTGGACAGGGAAGGGCCGGTGTGAGATAGACCCCACAGAGATGGGACAGCTCTGCAAGGCACGGCCGAGCTGTTCTGTGCGACTCAGGCAAGGGAACATTCCTTCTCCTCCATGCTTGATGGCACAAGAGCTGTGGGACAGAGTGAAGGTAAATGGGCTATGTGTCCATCTTCTGTGGTCTCCTGTTCCCACCTGGGCAGCCAGTGATCCCAAGTTGCTGCAACCTTTCTTAAGCCTTCACCCTGGGATGAGGAAGTAGTCAAGCTGCAAACCCTGCTTCTAACCAGAGCACAGCAAAAGACTCCATGGCTTTCAAATTTCAGTCTCTTTATTACAGTTTTCATCCTAGTAACAAAGATCAAAATGTTCCACGTCATGAAGGAGAAGATCAAAATGGCTGTAAATGGAACAGAAAGTTTTTTTTTGCAAGATATCTTGGAACCGGAAGTATCCACGACCCAAAGCACTTCCTTCTGAAGGGAAGATGGACAGAAGGCAGAAAAGGCAAATTACCTCTCCCAAGGTTTAACTAGAGATATCCCAGCATCCTGGCTATAGCAGCCACTCTTACAAACTTCCAGTAGCACACAGGTCAGAGAAGTTTCCATTTGCAATAACACATTTGCCATAGGAGCAGTGAAACCCCTGCTCCAAAACTGTCATTAGAGACAACTGTCATTAGAGATAATTAGTATGACCTGAGGATGCAGGTAGAGACCACAGTGACATGGAGAGTACTGTCAAGTATTAGAGGAATAGAAACCACGCAAGAAAGGTCACTATGCATTTGTACATTACCTGTTTTGTCAAAGACTGATGCAAAAATCAGCATTCCTTTTCTTGACACTTGAGCAAAAAGGTTGAGGTGGGAACAGAAAAGACAAGCCCATTTATTTTCTGTGTTATGGATGTGTAATGTCATGGAAGATACTGTAGTTGTACTGGTACAGCTGTGACAAGGTTTGACCTGATAAATGCAGCAGAATTTATTAGATCTGGTTGCTCAAAGTTGTGTGTTACTTGCACATTATTTGTTGATTAAATACTTTCTGAAAAAAGCCAGGATCTGTGACCAAGCGTGAACCTGAGCTTTAGAATAAGCCCTGAGCTCCCCACCCAGGACTGCCCGCTTGTGAAAAACGGGGTGGCTTCCTAAGCGGTACAAAGGGAAAAAGGGAGGGTCTATGCAGTGCCCTGTTCCAGGGTAGGAGAGAATCTGAAAATTTCCCTTCCCTTGAGCCTGCAGAAGCTTGCAGACTTCAGTAGCACAATACTCACTTTTGACAACACGGTCATCTTGTCCCACAACGAATAGGAACTGAGCCTCAGCTTTGTCTAGTGGGATCAGGCTTTGGTTGCCAGGGGCTTGAAAGGGATCATCATGGGCATCAGAAAAATCAAGAAATTTGGGATTGGTGGCCTTGGCTTTGTGTTCATATAAGGTCAAAGTGGGGATGATTTTATCCTTGTAAGAGAAAGGAATACATGTGGCAGCAACAGGGGCATTGAGGGAAGCAACAGCCACGATGTTCTTCAGGAAGGCAGCCATGGCAAGGGACACTTCACCGCCTTTGGAGAAACCGAGCAGGCCAACCCCTGGACCTTTCACCTGGGAGAGAGGAGAAAATGCTCATCAGTGCTGAGCTGAAAAGCACAAGAGCTGGTTCATGGAGGGGAAGACTGCCTAATGCTGAGAGTTTGCAAAACCACATGATGAAAGTGATGGCAATGATTACTTTTCCTTCTGGACAAATGACAGGCACACCCTCCCACACCCCCTATATTTCCTCCTCATACTGTACTTCAACCACTCACATGCAGAATGTTCCCTGGTGTTCTGAAATCAGCCAGGAATGGGGAGACATGATTTTGTCCATCTGGGGACAGCTTGTAGGTCATAGCTATGAATTATTAGTCTTAGACCCTGGCAGATGCTCTTTTCACACTTGCGACTGTAGGAGGATATTTGGTGGCAACTCATGAAGGCTTCTCCTGCACACACTTCCCACCTGGTTACATCTGATCTGTCTCTTGTGCTGTTGCTTTGTGATCTCTCTCCACTCCCATTCCAGTGCATCTCTACTCGCCCCTTCTCTTTTCTAGAACTCAGGCACCCAAAATCCTTACAAAGGCCAGCTCTGCCAGGTGAGTATTTCTGCAGCCTCCTCCAAAGGTGACTTGGGCACAGTGAGAGGACTTTACAGGAGCAGTTCCTGGAACCCACAGGAAACAGGGGTGTTCCTACCTGTGGGTGCTGCAGCATATAGTTCATTGCCTCTTCAAAATATTCCAGGTGGAGTTTCTTTGGTTCCTGGGGCAGATCCTCATATTGATAATAAGCCAGGGCCAGTGTGGCAAAGCCATGATTGGCCAGCAGGCTTGCTCTGGGCTCAAAAAGACCTCCTCCAAGTCCATGTATATCAATGACCCCTGGAAAGGTGTCTTCTCCTGGAGCAAACAAGACAAAGATCAGAGTTGCCTGAAATGACTCCTTTCAAGGTTTCTCTGGTTTGGAATGCATCAAACGAGGTACCAAACAGGAACTGCAGAAAAGCATCTTTTGGGGAAAAGACATGGTCAGTCAGCTATGTAATGTCAAGTCCTGAAAAAATTCTAGAACATGTCGTAGAGGATAAAAAGTGCAGGAGTAGAACCTCTTAGGTAAGGTGCAAACCCCTATTTGTTTTAGGAAGCAGCAGTACTGTGCATTGTGCGTAGGGCCAACAGGCAGAGAGTCTTTGGTAACAGAATCTTGTTCCAAATTCTCTTCCTGTAAGCAGCCCTGTAACAACAAGCTCTTCACCTACTGCTATAAAAATCCCCAAGGTATCATGGTTTAATAGATGCAATGCAAACTAGAAACTGTAAGCCTTTTTGTTTGTATTGTGGCTTTTTAACTTTTGAGATCCCTTGAAAAGCTATAAATTACCCAAACCAGTACTTTGTTTCTTTGCCAGTCACGTCTGGCAGCAGTCAGTATTAAATTCTGCACAGGATACCACAGGTATTGCGGGGGGGTTCAGCAGAGCTCTGGATCTTTCTTGGTCTAGGATGCTCTTTTCCTCATCCTGGGAGAATCTTGAACCAGTCCAGCCAGTGAAGGGAAAGAGAATGCTTTGCATGTTGCATTTCTTCACCCTTTTTGGATTGCTTTTGGGACTGCAACTTGCAGGAGAGCTCCACAAGGTGCAGAACAGAGAAGATGACCCTGGAGCTGTAGGGGAGTGGAGAAGAACTAGATTACACCTACTTCTGGCTTCAGGAGAGCCACAGGCCTGAGTGGGCTCACGCCTCCCACCCTTTGAGGATGCCCTTCTGCCACAGTCTCACACCCTGCACTGCAGTGGCCCATGCATCTGCAGATAAGACTGCAGGTGGAAGGTGGGAATGTGCCATGGGTGTCACAGAGGCAAGGAGAGAGAGAGCAGCACAGCATGTGTTCATTCTCTGCCTTGCTCCAAGGGGAGCCCTGCCATCAAAAGTGCTGCTGTGCTCTTTTGTGGCTGTTTGCATGCAGGCAACAGCACATCTACTGGCTCTTCACAGGCTGTGAGCACTCAGAGCAGTGGCTGTGTGGCCAGGGCCAGGAGTGCAGTTGTCTGTGGCCCAGGGCTCTGCTGAGTGTGGCAGGGCTCTGTGGACTTGCACTGAACAAGGCCAGAAAGGGTGGTGCAGCTGAATAAGCCTCTGGGGGTGCTCAAGGGAGGTGCAACAGTACTGTAGCAAAAGCCCTTTGAGCTCTGTGCCTTCACGTGGCCTTAGGTAATTTGCTGAGGCTATCAAACTCCTGAATCTGAATGTGGAGATATGTGGTGTAGAGAGCAGGCTCAGGAACTGATGGGGTATCTCAGTGCAGGCAGTTTGAGTGTGGTGAAATCATGGTTGCAAATCACACCTCCAAACAGAACTGAGAAATACTGACTACAGACCGAGCATATAGTCTTGCTAAGCTGAAGTTTGTTTATGGTGGCAGTAGGATGGGGATAAATGCTTTTTATCCTGCACCTAGGAAACTATTCAAAGTGCCTAGGAAACAGCTCAAAGTGCCAGGGAATGTGTGGCAAGGGCTTATAATTTTAAAACACAGGCAAAAGGTGGAGGTCAGGGGACTCGGAGGAAACGCACCAGCATTTGACTTACCATAAGTGCCTCAGCTCAGGGGAAGTGGGACATTTTGGATATAGAGTGTATGCAGGTGGCTTCTTCCTGTCCTGGGCAGCAGGTGGGGGTAGAGGTGAGGCAGGGGCGGGAGTCCTGGCCTTGCTGTGGGCAGGATGCTAAGTCTGTGAAATCAGCCTTCCCACACCCTGCACTCTGGCAGGGAAGTCTTGGTGTAGCTGCCCAGAAGATGTTAGAGACAGATGGTGTCTTGGGCAATCCTTACATCTCAGAAAGGCGCAATTAAATAATTGCCTTTTCCTGCTGGAAAGATTTATTCCCGGTAAATGTTCTTGAGCTCCTCTTCTTCCCTCTTTCCTACACTGATGATATTCACCCCAATACGGTGGGCAATGGTCACCGAATAGTTACTATGGTTAGTTGCTATTGGGGGAGAAGGGAGAAGGATTCCCCAACCCCTCCCAGTGAGTAGGAATGCCGGTGACTGTCACACAGACCTTCCCCACCACTCTCTTCTGCAGCTTCTTGTCTCCAGCAGCCCTCCTGGCACATTCACATTCACTTGCTGTGAATTCCTTCACGGTTGTTGCTGTTTTATGGGGGGTTTTTTAAGCTCAAGCCCCGGATAAGAATGGTTATTCCTCTGCCTTCTTCTGCAACTGTGTCCTGTCACATGCATGGGCAGGTGAATTGGAAAGGATGGTCAGGCTGGTCAATGGCATGGGAGGGGGCGGGGGGAAAAAAGACATGAGGCTTTAATGGACTCCTTCACAGAGGTCACTGAACAGCTTTCACTAATAAAACACCGGTTTAGAAAAAGCAGGATGGCTGCAGTTCGTACTCACCGGGGGGCAGGAAAAGCGTCGCCCGGATCCTCCCTTCTCGCACCGGGATTCTCCGCACCCCGTCCCGCAGGAACGCCCGCTCGTGCTGCGCCTGGGCCAGGAGCTGCCCGGGACGCTCCCCGTGGCCCTCGAACACCTCCAGCTGCAGGAGGAAGGGGCTCTGCACGTCCCGCTTTACCAGGCGCCAGAAAGGCTTCTGGGGCTGCAAAGCCCAGAGCAGCCCCATGGGCTCCAGGCCGGAGAAGCTGCCTCCCGGCAGCGCAGGACAGCGGGCGAGGTCCAGCTCCCCGTCGTCGCCCGCCTGGTAGCGGGCACTGGCCTGGAAGAGCTCTCCGGTCTCGTCCCGCAAGGACGTTCGCAGCGTGACCTGCTGCCGCGGGCCCAGGCCCTGCACGGCGATGGCCAGCGGCTCATCGAAGAGGCTGCGGGCGGCGGGCGACAGGCGGATGGAGGGGGCCATGGAGGAGAGTCCCCGGGCAGGGGCTGTCCCGGGGCTGCGTGAGGCCGCGGGCGCGGGGCCGGGCCAGGACAGCCGGATCTGCCAGGTGCGGGAGCTGGCCCGGCACAGGGAGCGGGCACTGACCTGCCACATGGCTCCAGAGTTGTTGAGTACACTGTGTCTGCATTGAAGCTGAGGCTCCTTCTATAAATACAGTTTCCCAAACACAGGCAAGGGGAGGGGAATTGAGGCAGGAATGGTGTGGGCACACACGTATGTGAAAACACCAAATTTGCCTAGAGCCACTGCTGTACCCCTGCCAGCTCCCACGGCAGGGCGGGATCATCACAGCTGATCCTCTGAGACTGATGGAGCATCTCAGCTCATAGAAGATAAATCTCCAAGGCCACCTTATTGCCACCATTCAGTACCTGAAGGAGGCCTGTAAGATGGGGGCAAATTTATTAGTAGGGCAATGGCTTTAAACTAAAAGACAATTGATACAGATTAGACATAAGGTAGAAGATTTTCTTACAATGAAGATGGCAAAACAGGTTGCCCAGAGAGGTGATGGATATCCCATGCCTGGAAATATCCAAGACCAGGTTGGACAGGGCTCTGAGCAATGTGATCTAGTTAAAGATGTCTCTGCTTATTGTAGAGGGGTTGGACTATATGACATTTAAGGTCTGTTTCATCTGAAACATTCTATGATACTATGAACTCCAAAAGGCAGCTGCTTTCTTCAGACACTTATTGATGCATAGTGTGCTTATCTGCTGGAAATTCTCTACAGCAGGCCTGCTGGACTGGACAGAGGCACAGGCACAGCTGCAACCCTCCTTCCTGGGTTTCTCACACAGGCTATGTCTTTTTCCCCTCAAGCTTAGCCAAGCTGCAAGCCTGGGAATATCTCAGGCAGAGACAGCCCCACTAGCCCAGCACAGCTCTCCCAGCATCTTCTGGGATGTGCAGTCTTGCACCTTTTTGTGATGACAGCACCTGGCATGGTCATGAGCTGCTCTGAGACTTATGTTCCTCCCTCTCTCCTGCTCTGTCACATTCTCTTCTAGCCCACACTCAAACAAAGAGCCTTACCCATGCTAGGGCAGGCCCAGAGGTGTCAGACAGTGCTTCTGATAACATCTGTTATGAAACATGCTGAGCAGGGAAGGGCTACCTACAATGGTGACACCCAGGTGCTGAAAACATGACAGGGCTGAGAGACAGCTGCCGGTTCTGAGGTTTGCCCCATGTGTACCAGGCTGGCCTGGAGGACACCTGTGGAATGGAGAGCTGGTTCAGCTGGCACGGGGCGATGGTGTTCACAAAGGAGGTGGCAATCCTCCAGGTCTGACAGAAATGGTGCTCCCTGGCCCCTGGTTTTGTCCTCACAAAGAAATTGGGGGTGCTGGTGGCAGTTTGTTGTACCCAGATGTTTTGGAGTGAGTGTGATTTCTCTGCGGTGGAGGGGCTGGAGGCCCTCAAGGGCATTTCCAACAACAGGGCCTGTGATGCACCCTGCGATGTGAGAGCGGTCAAGATGCAAAACCAGCTTCTAATCAAAGCACTACAAATAAATAAATGGATTTCAAATTTCAGACTCATTATTCCAATTCTCACCTCAATAACAAAGAAGGAAAACAACCTCTCCCAAGTCTTAACCAGAGACAGCCCAGCATCCTGGCTATAACAGCCATTCTTACAAACTGCCAGTAGCACAGAGGTCAGAGAAGTTTCCATTTGCAATAACACATTTGCCATAGGAGCAGTGAAACCCCTGCTCCAAAACTGTCATTAGAGACAACTGTCATTAGAGATAATTAGTATGACCTGAGGATGCAGGTAGAGACCACAGTGACATGGAGAGTACTGTCAAGTATTAGAGGAATAGAAACCACGCAAGAAAGGTCACTATGCATTTGTACATTACCTGTTTTGTCAAAGACTGATGCAAAAATCAGCATTCCTTTTCTTGACACTTGAGCAAAAAGGTTGAGGTGGGAACAGAAAAGACAAGCCCATTTATTTTCTGTGTTATGGATGTGTAATGTCATGGAAGATACTGTAGTTGTACTGGTACAGCTGTGACAAGGTTTGACCTGATAAATGCAGCAGAATTTATTAGATCTGGTTGCTCAAAGTTGTGTGTTACTTGCACATTATTTGTTGATTAAATACTTTCTGAAAAAAGCCAGGATCTGTGACCAAGCGTGAACCTGAGCTTTAGAATAAGCCCTGAGCTCCCCACCCAGGACTGCCCGCTTGTGAAAAACGGGGTGGCTTCCTAAGCGGTACAAAGGGAAAAAGGGAGGGTCTATGCAGTGCCCTGTTCCAGGGTAGGAGAGAATCTGAAAATTTCCCTTCCCTTGAGCCTGCAGAAGCTTGCAGACTTCAGTAGCACAATACTCACTTTTGACAACACGGTCATCTTGTCCCACAACGAATAGGAACTGAGCCTCAGCTTTGTCTAGTGGGATCAGGCTTTGGTTGCCAGGGGCTTGAAAGGGATCATCATGGGCATCAGAAAAATCAAGAAATTTGGGATTGGTGGCCTTGGCTTTGTGTTCATATAAGGTCAAAGTGGGGATGATTTTATCCTTGTAAGAGAAAGGAATACATGTGGCAGCAACAGGGGCATTGAGGGAAGCAACAGCCACGATGTTCTTCAGGAAGGCAGCCATGGCAAGGGACACTTCACCGCCTTTGGAGAAACCGAGCAGGCCAACCCCTGGACCTTTCACCTGGGAGAGAGGAGAAAATGCTCATCAGTGCTGAGCTGAAAAGATTCATGGAGGGGAAGACTGTCTAATGCTGAGAGTTTGCAAAACCACATTAAGAAAGTGACAGCAAGATTTACTCTTTCTTTTGCCTGGATGACAGGCATCTCCTACACAAAAAGTTTTTCTATTCTGATGCAAAATGTTCCCTTATGATAGCCAAGAGAGAGCAAGCACAATTACACCATTTGAGCTCTGGTTGAAAGAGGAAAGTAAGATTATTTAGAGGTAGTGTGGAAAAGTTTTGGTAGTGGGAGGCTGTAAGAAGAGATTGTGGTTCCCCCATATTAGACATAGACAGTTTCAGCCAGCTGTCCAAACATGGGAGGCATTTTTAATTTTGTTTTTATATCTTTCTACTCTGTTATTTACTAGCAATAAATTTAATTAATCTTCTCTAAGTCAAGTCTGTTTTGCCCATGATATTGAGCAAAATATTGATGAATTACTCCTTGTCCTTATCTTGACCTGTAAGGTTTCTCTTCTTAATTTCTCCACCTCTCTGTTGCTAAAGAGGATTGAAAGAGTGGCTTGGCGGATATCCAACAACCAGCCAAGGTCAACCCCCCAGAGTTGGCTAACAGTAAGGGCTTTTTCCTTTATATTTTCTAGAGTAAGGGTTCACATGTGGGCATGTGGTAACACGTCATGAAAGCTGCTTCAAAAAATGCAGCTTTCCTCTCCACAATCTCCCCATGTTGTTATGTCACTCTGAGATGGTGTATCTCAATAGTACCCATGCTCTGGCCTTCCAGTGCATATGTTTGATCCTTCCCCTTTCCTAGGTGAGCATTCTGGCAGGTGCTAGCTGAACCAGATGAGTATTTCTGCAGCTTTCTTGAAAGTGGCAAAGTGACAGGCATGTGTGGGACTGCCGACTCCTCTCCCCACTTTTTGTGCCCCATGTAGTTGTTGTGAAACTCAATGATCCTTGTGTCCTTCAAAAAGATGCTGTTCCTATGCTCCAACAGTCTGATTATGAGAGCAAATAAAGACTTACTCTCTCAAAACTCTCCTGTCCTGCTCAGCTCTGCTTGGAAAAATTGGTGATGTGCTCTATGTACCTTCATGGTTCAAAAAAGTTGGTATGCTCTGCAGGTCTCAGCAAGAAATACCTTTCTGCAGAAAGAACAATGAAGAAAAGATGAACTCTTTTGCCTGGCTAGCCCTGTGTAAATCTGTGAGGAGTCTGTGTAAGGTGTCTAGCCCAGACAGTTTCCTCAGAATTAAAAGCTGAGGAGGAATTACCCGAATGCCCCAACCCAGAAGAGCAGAGTCCAGGGAAAGGAAAAGCTAAGGAGATTTTATGCTGTCCTTGGTTGGTATTAAAGTGCTCAAAACAGACATGGGGGTGCTTGCAGCCATCACAGAAAGGGCTGCACGAGCTCCTGGTGCAGCTCTGCACCACAGCAAAGCTGCAGTGCTGGTGCCTGTGGTTGCACATAGATAGAGCACACAGAGCAGCCCAAGAAGGGCACCACTGAGACCTGAGATATTTACCAGGGACATAAATGGTGAGACAAGGATGGCTGACCCTCTGGTGAGGATGAATAGATGGAGGGGTCAGAAGATGAGTGTGGCAACAGCATTTCTGTCCAGCCACTAGTGCTTCACAGAGCCAAGAGGCCCCAAGGGCACCTCAGCATGTTCTCGTGCAGTGCAACTTTCGAGATTTAGCAAAAGCATACAGGCAAAAGAGGGAGGAAAGGCTGGCACTGCTGCAAGTATGGGATCTTAGAGGACATAGTGTACACTTAAATCCCAAACAGGAATACATGGGTGCTGTCTTGCAAAACCTGGATAACCCAACAGCTCAGAGGAGCACAGGGTAACGCACCCTGCTCACTGTGGGTATAGCTTCCAGGAGGCTTTAAAAAGAGAATATCCCTCACCTGCTGACTGCTATGATAAAATAGCATTGTGGAAAAGTGTTTACCAGTATTTATGGGAACTGACCACACAGCCAGGCATGTATTCATGTAACTTCATAGGTCCTAAAATGAAAATTTTTTCACCCAGCACAAAAAAGCCCCAAACATATTGGAGGGTGTCACACTTGCCTTGAAAAGATGAGTAATTTCATTGCTAGGGGCTGCTGTGGGAAAACCAGTGGGGGAGGATATTTTATCTCTATTATTGGACTGAAAAGGAAGCAGGTGAGCCTGAAGCATTTAAAATGCAGCAGATCATGTTTGCCGGAGAAAATCTTACTGCATCATTCAGTAAGGGCAGGGCCACATGGGGGGGGTGTAATTGCTCAAACTGAGTGGGAGCTGCTTGCAGGCCTCACTTTTAGGAAGAGTAAATGTGCGACCAAGGGATCATTACCACACAGCGTGGGCCTGAAGGCCAGACCATATATGCAGTGTAGCACAGCAAAGGCACACAGAATGGTGACCATCACCAAATACGTGTATGAATTGTATTTCATGCAGCTCAGCCAGGCTGCTTTAAAATACTGTGAAAACATGACAATGATTTACAAGACTGCAAGAAAGTTCACAACCTTCCTGAAGTTACCTAGGGTGCAGTAACATGGCTAGTAAAAAGAAGATAACCAATTCTCTTCTCTAGGCACTCAGCCATGCAGAATTGCTCCTAGAGCAAATACTTATTTTAATCAGAACATTTGATTTCTCTACCCATGACGTCTACCCCCAGATGAGATACAGAGACCTGAACTGCTTATTCATATCTACCAAGCATAAGGCAAGACCAAAACAGAACATTTTCTAAACAAGTGTACGTTTATTTTGTGAAAAAATAAGAGTTAGACTTGTGCCAGAGGCTTCTTTGTAGTCAGAATACCCTTCTCAAACAGAAGTGTAGCTAGAGAAACCTTCTCCTCCAAGGTTTCACATGGAAGGTTATCCACACTGATGTAATTTGGATAGGAAGACAGGAGAAATTCGACACTGTCTGTATACTCGGGATCTAGCTCAAGGAACTTGGGTTCTTCCTTATGATACACTCTTGAGTTTTCTGTAGTGTAGTACAGCATCACACCTGCTTCTTCATTACACAGTCTAACGATGCCATGACGGAGCAGGCGTACTTCAGTGTCTTTTGTTATCAGGATATCAACATTGCAGGGCCCTCCATCTTGCCACCGGGCTGGGAAGCCATAGACACTCTGCGCCTTTTCACTTTGTGTGAGCACTGGAGGGAGACAGTCGTGAAGAAACGACTTGGCTCTCTGATCCACGGCAGCATCGATGGGTGCATAGTCAACGAGCTTCTTTATCAGGCTCTGCACCTTCTCCACAAAGGCCGTTCGCTGAGCGTTGACTGTATCTGAGTTAGCTACCCCCATATACTGCAGGTAGTCCATGGGAAGCCCTCGTCGGTACTCCAGGTCTTCCTCCAGGGCCATCTGCAGGGCAGCTGGGAGGAGCTTCTCCAGAAAGTCCCCCCAGGAATTCCTCTGGTAGGAAGACACAGTGATGTGGAGCGAATGTGCATCAGGGAGACAATCACCCTGGTGGATAAAGCCACGGGGGAAATACAGCAGATCTCCGGGCTCCAGCACTGTCTCCAGTATAGGCTCGCCGAGATCAGCCTGTGTGAGGTTTGCGCTGGAGAACTGGGGCAGCACCTCAGCATCTGTTCGGGGACTGTAGACACGCCAGTGCTTCTTCCCCTCCAGCTGCAGCACGAAGGCCTCGATGTCATCATAGTGGGGGGCAAAGCCCTGCGTACCCGGGGGCGTGAGGTAGGTGTTCGCTCCTGCCATGCTGCCAAACTGCTCCTGCAAGATGGAGAGGAAGTGCCAGACGGTGGGGGAGAAGGCCTGCGGGCAGAGGAGGCGCAGGGAGCAGCCGTTCTGGTAGAAGTCCCACACGACAGCGGGCAGGGCTCTGCCGGAAGGGTTGTGCGTCTCCCGCACTCCCTCGGCGTAGCTGGTCACATCCAGGTGGGTGCCGAAGTGGACCTCTCCTCCTCGCAGGGCGGCGTCGAAGTCGGCCGTGGAGAAGAGCCCCGCGTAGTAGCCGGGGTCGCCCCTCCGCACCAGCAGCGGCGCCCGCTCCCAGTGCCGCCCCAGGAACTCCGCCGGCGCCACCGGGGCCAGCAGCCAGCGGAAGAGCTCGGCCGCCCGCTGCCGGCTGTCCTCCATCCGCGCCAGCCGCCGCAGCAGCTCCGTCACACCGCC
>VXBI01005800.1:1408338-1430477 GCA_013397375.1 Toxostoma redivivum | reverse complement strand
GCCCCGCGGCGGCGCCGCTCCATCCGCCCGGCCCCCGCCAACCGGCGGTATACGGCGAGTGCCGAGAGCCGCCCCAGCTCCTGCCGCTGCTCCGCCGCCATGGCCGCCACGCTCCGCCCCGTGCCGCCGCTTCCGGCGGGAGCGCCCCGCGCACGGGATGGAGGCGCGCGCCTGTCGCCGGAAGGACGCGCTCCGTGGGTGCCTGTGGGGCAGTGCGGAACAGAATGGCTTTTTTGTCATCACCGCCGCTTAAAATGTATTTGATTCCCCCGCCCCGCTGAAGAAAAAGAGAGGCAATTCTCCTTGGTACGATGCAGGCAGGTCTGTTCCTTGGCTGGGAAGCTTCGTTCTGGAAGTACGCTCTAAGCACGTTCAGAAAGTTATTTTTTCTCTGGAGGCGTACCGTAAGGATATGTTTTTAGACAGCCTGGAATTTGCAACCTAATGAGGCGAGATGAGGTAACACTTATTTCATAAGGTCGTATTGCAAAAGGAGTAGAAACTCAAATTGAATGGAGCAAATTCTTCTATGCCACCCCCCGTCCCCTTTTCTTGTGCTTCTGATGGTGATGGCAGCTGAAAGGCTATGTCATCTCAAAAGGATCCCCAAAACCCAAAAAACTACCATGTCCCATAGTGTTTTGTTTGTTTTGTTTTGGTCTGTTTTTTAATTTTTTTTTTTCCAAATCCACTCACTGTCTAATAACCTGGGCAGTCCTTTGTTTCTTTTCCATTTCTCTCCAAGGCCCGAGGCTTCCCAGAAGGCCAGCGTTAGTGGTGCTCAGGCCTGAGGGCTGCTCTGTGCTTCAGCATAGGAAGCTTTGCTGGAGGGGTAGAACAAGACTGCTTGAGGCAAAGGTGAAAAACTGTATTGCCAGACTGTTTCTGATCAAGAACAAGCTTCAGTTGAAGAAATTCACTATGCAGTACTTTTGTGAGAAGAATCTTTGATGAACTGCAGTAATTCATGGGAATGAATTTTGCATGAGAATTTCATCTCCAGAGGCTGCTGTGAGTCTAAAGCATTTAACTGCAGCAATTACCCAAGTATGCCCAGGAAACCTCTGGTTCACAGCGTGTTATTAACCTCTCACAGATATGAATATCAGCTGCACACAATATGTTAAACAGCTAACATTCAGAAGGCATGTGCAGATTTGCTGTGTGGGCTACTTAGTGTATCAGGCATAGGATATAAAGCTGGAAAGAGAATTTTCACCTTTTGCCAGTTTCAAACTAGACCTACACTTCAATTTTATCACAATTCAGGAGCAGAAATCAGTTAGGACTAATGAGGATAAGTTCAGCTGTTAAGTCTCAATTCTAGAATAGACACGTATCTTAAAGGTTTAAGGTTGTTTGAATTGCCTTAAAAACAACACAAATCAGTCTCAGAGAACACCACTGTAGTCTAAGCAATGGAGCCCCTTTTTGTATATGTGCAAGAACAACTGTTTTAATTTTGGAGGTGTTTTTTCGACGGAGTTCTTTGGGCACAGCCTTGGCAGCCAAAGCTGCAGAGGCAGCACTCCCGCCTTCGATTTCAGGGCTGGCTGGTGTCCGGCTCTGCCAGCAGGTGGCAGAGGCCGAGCAGCGCTCTGCACCCCTGCTCCGGGAAGCGGGCCCGGGGGACAGCGCATCTGCCCGGCGAGGTGACCCAGGGGGATTTCAGCGGGAGGGGAGCGCAAGCAGCCTGTGCGTGCGTGTGTACACTGGAAGAGAAGGCAAGGGCGAACTCTATTTCAATCCACTCTTTGTTTCCCCAAGGTTAAGCCCTGCTTACCAGAATAATCTTATCAGCTGAAACCATTTCAACAGAACTGGACCCTTAACAAAATCGAGATGCAAGAGTTTGAAATTTGGTAAAAGTTAGGCCATTGTAGGCTTTAATTATACATAAGCATGGCTAAACAGGCTTGGGAGGAGGAAGACTTGAAAAACCTGGGCATCTGGATTGTTATTTGTGTTACTGCTTAATTTACTGGAGTGCAAGTGATCCTTCTGAGAAGCAGCCGTGCGCTGTGCACAGAGCCTGACCTGAGTTACACCAGGATATCTGTCATGACAGCAGCAAAGCTGTTCTGGATGCTTACCAGTACAGGAGCTTCCAAGTCTCTTTTGAGGGCCCTGATCTTCATAGGGATGTCACTTTCTCCTGCTGAGAGACAGTTGATTGACATTGGATTTTTTTTTTCTTATGTATAACAAAGTCTCTGAACAAAAGACACAGGAAAATAATAGTGGTTAAATGTCTATAACAAGAAAACATTTCTTTCGACAATTTAGTCTTTCTAATAATAAATTATTTCAAGAATAAAGAATGTTGCTATTTTTCTGTGTGACACAAGAAAGGGTTTTGACCTAGGACAAAAAGAGAGAGCTTCAGTATCACTTACAGAGTACTCAGATGGTTGTTTAGGAGCAGCCACAAGGTTTACATACTGTTTGTATTAATTGTCCAATATTTCAAGGGAATTTGTCTGAAGAAATAAGTGTCATGTACAGCTCTTTAAATAAACAAAAGGAAAGTAATACAGATCTCTGAATGATTAGGTCATCCCCAGTTGCTGCTCACATAGACAGAGTAGCAACGGGAGGCTTAATTAAATTTCTTAATTAGAATTTAGCACAAAGTTACTTGGCTTCTATGAACATATAAGCTGCATTGCCAAGAGCCACATGTGTTTTATTTAAGAGGACATATAAATGTGGTGAGTACAACCTATTAGAGAGTCACAAGTGACTTCAAAATAAGTAAGTAAATGGCACCTTAAAGAGATGTAGGTTCATTTGATATTTTAACCATATGCCATTCAAATAATGGAAATCTCAAACGTAAAGAACAGTTTGGGTAAGGCCTGACCCTGCAAAGCTATGAGTAATCTTCACTAATGAGTGGAAAGGGTAAAATTCTTTGCAGTTTCCTATGTATTGGATACTCAGTTGTTCACCACCGTGCAAACTTTCTCTGTGTTCCCGGCAAACCATTAATGTAAACCAGTCACTTCTAGAAAGTTAAACCCAGCTTAATCCTTTTTCTCATTATTACTTTGCTGGCAACCCTCCTTTTGTACCATCAGTTTTGTTCTCATGCCAAAACTAATACCTAGTAAGGATAAAGAGCATTTCAAGCCTTCACTAACAGGTTTGCTTAGCTGACAGTCTTTCTCATACAGCCTAGCTACATCCACCGTGTCATCACTGGAAGGACACTGGGCTGGATTGTGCTCCTCCTTGTGAAAGCTGTAAAGTTCACTGCCAGACAACAAGACTGAAAGCTAATTCAGGAACTGTTTCTCAAGAGCTATCCTCTGGCCTCCCTCATCAGAGTGAATGCATTCAGTCACTGAAGCATCTTTTGGCAGCGGCTTTGGCCTCCCTCCAGCTGTTTCTCTCTTCTCAGCAATTTTCTTATTCAGTGACTGGTTGTGGTCTTTAATCCTGGTTATCTTGTACAAGGAGCCCCACTGAGAAAAGAAGCCTTCCCTGCCACAGAACAGCCAAATTAAAGCACATTTGTAAAAATCATATTAGAAGGTCCTGTCCTCCCTATGAAATTATATTTTTGGAGGGATTTGGAAGCACAGATGCTTTCTTTTGTACCATGTGACACTAAAGCAGATACATCGGAATTAAAGCTGAATTAAAATAATGTATTTAAGTAGAACCCTTGACTGAGTTTATTCACCCCCTTGACTGGACATATATACTTTTAAATTTTGAAATAATTTTATGGAGGCTTTTGTGCTTTTATTAGATGCCATCTAGCATTTGGTAGCATTGAGCAGATACCATCTGCAGTGACTCCATAGGCAGTGATCAAATACAAAGCTCCAGATTTCAAGGCTCTAGCAGAAGGAGAGAAATAAATGGCCATGAGGAGAAAATCCCCATCCTAAAATTAAGGCAAAGAGAACTTGAATGAAATATTTGTCCTGTGGGATTAATCACATCTAAAGAACCAAGGTAGAAAGTACAGTCAAACTCTACCTGCATAAATCACACATCTTGTCCTAGAGAATATTCTTTCGATGTGCACAGACCATGGCTCTTGATGAGCTGTTTAGTTGATGTTTTTCCATGGAAGTCAGGTTTTAAAGGATTCTTGCTCTTCATATCCTTTCTGAACTAATGATGGCAACTGAATATCTTTGCTCATTAAATACATTTATGCCCACTATTTCACGATTAGCATATAACTGTACTAAGATAGGGTGGCACTATCCAACATTTGCTTTTCCTGTAAGCTTCTCCGAGTCAGAAGCCTTGCAAAAAGACTTTATCTTTTGTTTCCTATACTGAAGTTTTTCAGAAGTACTCTGAAATTGCTTTCTCGCCCCAGATGCAGCACTACCAAGATGAAAATGCTGTGCAAACAGAATGCCTTGGTTTAGCAACTGTATTGGTACAGATCTGCTCAGAGCATGACAGAAGGCCCCTGTAATACTTGCTTATTTGCTTCCCACAGTAGATATGTGTTGCTACTAGCCAATATGGCACCTTATAGAAGTATTTTTGAACATTTCCAGTGCCCATCCACTCACACAAGCTCCTATTGTTTTATATATATTGCCGAAAAGATGGAATTCCTTTTGGTGAGCACAAAAATGTGTATGCGGTAGTATTTATTCTGGTATGGCTTGTTCCTTGAAGGAATAATATTATGGTGTGATTAGAGAAGGGAGATTTAATCACTGACATTATTTTAGATAACCAATAATTGTGTTAAGCCTCCGGGCATATCTGCAGTGGGGATAAAGGAGTCTGCATTGTCATGAATGTATGTGTAATGTATTCTCAGGTCCTTAGGGAGTAGCATACTCTCCTGCTGTCCCACTGAGTCCAAGAAGGATCTTGGCTAGAAAGGCACAGCTGACAGGAGTCAGTGGGCATGACAGGAACAGTCAAGTCCATTAATCTCATGTATTACACAGGAAACCCTGTTCTCAGTCTTAAAGAAAAGGGCAAATTTGGTTTGGTTTCTTGTGAATGCTACAAAGTATCTTCCAATTCTTTGTTATCCATGAGGATCAAAGCATTTGAAGCATTGATTTCAGTATCAGACCTTGGAGAAGTAATTTCCCCCCCTCCCATGGAAATGCTGTGGGAAGACTGAATACACAGGACGTGCCTTGGACCCGCAGCACAGCACTGTGGATGTGCAGCTTGCTATGCTGGATGCTCAGCCTGTCTAGCTAAGTGACCTCCAGGGTCATCCTTCTTTCCTTTCCCACCACAGCCCCCTTTCCCTTCAGTCGCCAACAACCATATGGGGAGGTCAAGTTATCAGCTGAGCAGAGAAGCAGTAATGGCAACAAATGAATTTAGCTATCAAATAAATATTTGTAAAAGTTATAAATAGCTGAAGCATACATTAGATTTTATTTACAATAGCATGTCCTGGCCTTTTCCTTTGTACTATTCATTTGGAAGTAGAGCTTCTTGATAATGTGGGAATTGTTCATTTGGAATTAAGTTTTCATAAGAAATTAACGGCACCACACTTTACAAAAATTTCTGTCAGAAATCCAGAAACTGCATAAGATGAAGTGTTACACTGAAGGTACTGAAAATGTTGTATTTTAAGAGCTATCTTAAGTCAGGAATGTTTTCATAAAATCAGAAGAAACTTAGGACTGGTAGAAATGTCTTATTCTCTAGTAATTTTTGAATATTTGAAAGGGAAGGCAGCTCTGCCTTGATTTTGCTTTCCTTGGAAAGCAAAGGGATATGCAAAAAGATGTAAGGAGAACCCCTGCATCTTCTCAGTTTAATTTATGAACAAGGGGTGACTTGGGAGTCAGAGCATCAGTCTGAAACTCAGAGTCAGTGTCATACTCATACTTCTGTGCACTTTCTATGTAAATTTGGTAAATTATTTTTGCACATGATGCCCTGAAATTCCCAATGATTTCAGTTGCTTTGTTTTCTGGATGTTTGCCAGCCAACATTATGGCCCGTGTTCTTTGTTGCTCTGTTTCTTTGCTGCTCTGTTTTTTTGCTTGATTCAGAAACAAAGAGGAATAAGGGGGATGGTGTATGCAGGGAGAATATAATAATGCGGAGAAACATACTGTAATCTTTGCATTTCAATTACTTTTTTTTTTTTTTTTCAGCTGAACGCACCGGGAACTGCTCTGGCTTGCATTTTGAAATAGCTGCTCGAAAGTCTGGTGAGAGGAGGCAGCTGTTGGAAATACGCATTCCGGTTAACGCGTTCAGGCCAAGCCCCGTATGTGCAGTCACAAGGATGCTGCTCCCAGAGGATTCCCCTAGGTAACTTCCCTTTGAAGCGCAGCCTCCCTGCTGAATTCAGCACCTGCTACTGTCTCCACTTCGAAAATGGAGGCATGCTAGTGTTTCTGGGGCCGAAGGAAGGATATCCCGAGAATACTGTTGTTCTCCGAAAGTCAGAATCGTGGTTAAAGCCTGCTTGCGTTTTTCCTGCAAGCCTGGCCTCTGACTGATGCAGGACATCACGGTTTTTGGAGAGCTGGCATTAGCAGCACGTCTCACTGCAGCCCCCAGGGAAGGTGTCAGTCACCACATGTGGTTTATCGGGGGGCAAACCGAGGCGGCACTGGGGCTGCAGGAATCCTCCTCCTGGTGCCAGCACCGCCGCAGCCGTGAGGAGGTAAGAACCATGGATGAGCCGAATCGGAGACGGGCGGTGGAAGGCGCATCCCCCTTGGTGCATCAGCGGGACGCCGGCCAAGGGGTCCCCGAGAGCTGGGGGATCCCCGAGAAGCGGGCGGGTCCCAGCTCGGCAGCGGCCGCCGCCTTCCCGCCGCGCCGCGCAGCCCAGCCCCGGGGGTGGGCGGGCGCAGCGCCGCAGTGGCACCTCGGGCAGCCAATCCTGGCACGCTGTTCCCGCCGCGTCAGCCAATCAGAACCGACAGCGAGAGATTGGGGGCGCCAAAGCCCCGGCGTGAATAAAACACCCGGGACCTGTGGTGCGGGATGGGCGGAGCCGAGGCCTTGACGGGCAGCTCCTCACACCAATCCGAAAGCTGGACTTCGGGGCGCGTGNCAGGGGTACCCCGGGAAAGTGCGTGCGAAGGCTGGGGGTGATGTGGGGGCGTCCTCCGGTCCCCGCCCCGGCGGGGGGCGGTGGGGTGGGGCGCGATACCCGGGGTGCGGTGGAGCGGGGGCCCGGCGCAGGTGGAGCCTGCGGGGGGCGGCCGCGGCACCGAAGGGCCCTGCCGGGAGCACCAAGCCGCTGGCCCGAGGGAGCAACCCCCGGGGCGGCGCCGCTTCGTGGGGTTCTCCCGGGGCTGTCTCCTGTGCCTGCGGTCTCTCCTAGGCCTTGAATCCCGGCCAGGTTTCCGTCAGAGGGTCCCTCCGGCGCGGCCGCTGCCGGGCGCTTTGTATCGCTTGCCGCCCCTGCGTGGCCGTGGGAGCGAGTGGGAGCTCCTGGAAGTAGGGGCTTTCCCGAAACCCGCTGCCCCGTCTCAGCTGGGGCGCTGTGAAGTTCGGGAGGCGTCGGGACGAGCCTTTTGGGCGATGGTGCTGACGACCCAGCCTGGCAGCAGGAGTTGTAGGGGAAAGGGCCCCGTACGCAGCGGGGCTCGTCTCTTTTCACCCGGTTCGTGGCTTGGCCGGTGCCTCTGTGCGTGTGCGGCAGCTCGCCAGGCTGCACAAAGGAACAGCCGGCCGGGTTCGGCCCGTCCTGCGGGCGCAAGAGGGATGGATGAGCAACAGCGTGCGGGGCGGGGGCTGCGGCGGGCCCGGGAGCATCGCCCCGCTCCGTGCTCGGTCGGTCACGAAGGGTTAAAATGCAGCTCCCTTTCGGAATGCCCACAACTCCTTTTATTGCGCTCATGGAGATGAACAGTCTTCAAGAATGAAATGATGTATCCCTCACAGTAGCGTTAATGTCTTGCAGCAGCTCTGATCTACAACTCCTTCGGTCCAGTAGATTTATATAACCTGCTCATTAATGGTTTATGAAATGATGAGGGAGCTTTTCTGTGTGCTGCTGTGTTTTCTGTGTTGTCAATATTTCCTAATTCAGCTGTCCGGAGTAGGAGAAGCTTATAGCTGTCAACAATGTATATTTGTACCATTTAAGGGATTTTGTTTTGCTCTCTTGTTTTGTATTTTTGATCATTCTGCATTTCGAGTTAGGCTCCTGAATGAGGAGAGTGAGTAAAATGGAAGGCACAGTCATTCTCTTTGGCTACAGTAATACTCTAGGTATGACTTGTAACAAAAAATGTAAATATTTAAATGGATTTCTGACTCAGTTCTATTTGACTTATTGATCTATGGTTACTGCTAAAATGGTCTTTATGATTATGTAGAAGTTAATAGTTACCATAGAGAAAGAGATTGTTTTTATGTTCATCAGTGAGTGTTTTCCATTTCTTCATCTCTTGGCAATTGTCTGTGGAAGTGCTGTGGTTTTTTTTTTTCCCTTAGCAAAAGTCTTACAGAAGGAATATGAATGTGAACCAAGTCCAAAACAATGAAATTTCAGATGTGTTCATCCTTGCCTGTGATTCTAAGACTCTTGGTACCCTGAGTTATCCTACAGTAAAAGCTTTTTAATCTGTAATTGCATATGGTGTTGGTTTTAAGCCTCAATGAGAATTCAGATTTACAGAACTCTAAATATTACACATCAAAGATTTTTTTTTTCCTAAAGTATACATGTGAAATGCAATTCAAAACAGCCATTTAAATCCTTACTAGCAGAAAATTTATTTTTCATCCTGGGAATTACTTTTCTGCATTTATTATTTAGCTTAAATGTGTGGAAACTGAAGGCGCATGTAAACTAGACAGAGTAGATAAGTTTGTTTATCTTCTCAACCTAGTGTTATGAAACCTTCTGATTTTGCCTTAGTAGCTTGACAGCATTATGCATTTGAGAAGAAAAAAACCCAAACCAACAAGCCACTTTGGGATCTTAAAACTTTCCAGACTTCTAAGTTTTACATTTTGTAGTTTCATAGAGCTGCTTGGTGTCAGAATGATCTGTAAGTAATTTTCTTTCCTACCGTAATGGATGTGATGGGATAAAAACTTTCTAAATGGTAGTGAAAGTCTTTGCAAAAGTGCTTCCCTCCCCAGGGATAGTAGCTATTGGGAAAAACATACTGTAGTAGATTTTTTATTGTGTGTTTGTGAGAGCCTATTAGAGCACTCTGCAGGATTCTTGAATTCCGCCTATAGCTGGTTTTATTCCACTAGTAATATTGATGGAGCTGCATAACATTGGAAAAAATTAATTGTTCTAATGCTATAGAAATCGAATCTTTTGTACTCTAGAAAAGATGTTTTACAGAATCTATCAGGTAGGAGATTGGCAGCCTAAGCTGGTGTAATTGATGACTTTGGAGTTGTATCCTACTTATTGCACTCATCTACTCGTCTGACGCTCTGCTGACTTTGTTCTTTTCTTTAGGGGAGGGGTCAAAGTTTACTTAAATTTTTATTTGTTTTGCCAGCTTATCAAGCAAGCTTGGTTTAAACTAATGTGAAATCTTGTCCCTAATCTTGTTTTTGACGTTTGCTTTGATCAGTGAACATGTATTAAAATTACAGATTTCTTGTTTGGTCTCAATTAATCTCACAATATTAATAAGTGAGATTGGAGCATATTGCTTTTCTTTTTCTGCAGAATACCAAGTATAAATTCAATCAAGCTAAGATTTAATATGTCCTCTACAGTCATGTCATCGCATTACCACCAAAGCAGCTTTAATTTTTCTGCCAATGCTGTCACCAAAAGGATCTGTTTTCCCCTGTTACTCTTTCTTTGCTGATCCAGCTGAAAATGGTCATACAGAAAGATGTTAAGCTTCTGTTGGATCAACTGCCTGAACTGACTTCATGGCTATACAAATGTTATTGCTTGCATAGGAGGAGGAGGAGGCTGTGACCACTCTTTGCTGAAGCAGCTCAATTTTAGTTTTGCCTAAGCTTGTCAATAGACTTGGCAGCTTAAACTGAAGCTCTGGTGGTCGTGTCTCCTTCTTGACTGTGCATGTTCGGCTGCTGGCAGGGAAGCCTTTGTGGCTGTGAGTGAAGTATAGTCAGGGAGTTAATAAGGCTAGTAGTTAATTACTTTTTTCTGTTTTGTTGAATTTTGGCTGGATCATGTATCTGAACTGGCTGTTCATCCAGATCAGGGAGTGGAAATAGGACTTACGTTGAAGTGGGGTTGGAGATGGGGCCATCGTAGCTCTGATTGAAATTTCTTTGAGCTTTTCTGGAACCATACATTTCCATCAGCATGACCTGGGTTAACAAGGACCTGTAGCAAACTGTTTCAATCTGGCTTGGCAGGTAAAAATCACAATAAATTGGGGAGTATTCTTTAATTTCTCTTGGCTGGCGTATTGATGTGGGTGGTAACAGTAATGAGCAGAGGATGTGGAACTAGGGATGTGCTCAGTGCAGTAACCTCAGACTGATACAGCTGTGTCTGGAAGAGGATTTGTTCTCATCCTAAGGGTGGGATCCATCAAATGCTCATTTTGAATTCATATTCTTTATGGTGTATAGTTAAAGCAGATGTTCAATCAGAAAGAACAAAATTTTAATAATAAGCAAGATCAGGGAGAATTTTCTGTTCTGCTGGGCAGGATGTGTTTTTTGTTGTTGTTTTGGGGTGGTTTTTTGTTTATTTTGCTTCATTTTTATTGACCAAGACTCACAACTGGCGGACACCAGTTTGGACATATAAACGGCATCATGTCATATGTAACTGCAGTTAGACATTTATCCAGACTCCTTTGAAGTGTGTGGTTAGGAGGTAGCTCTGAAAACGTCAATTGCTTTGTTTGGTATTTGTCTTACATAGTAATTCTTTGTGGAGTCCTGGTGTTCTGTAGTAGCAATTACCAGATGTGATGGCTTAAAGATGTTTCTGTATGGTAATTTCTGTTTCTGCAGAGTTGTGACTGAAAGTGTATCAGGACAAATTCATTTGTTTGTGAGAAATTGCTTGAAAGGAATATATATGCAAAATGTAAAGGTGCTCTTGAGGAAAATGTGAAGCCATTAATTTCAGAATCTGGGGATCTGAAACAAGCTCTTGGCTTCTCTGAGTGCTGAATTTGTAGGATTTTTGAGATTTTGCTGGTGGGTTTTGATACTCAAGCCAGAACCAAAGTTGTTACCCTTTTAAGTGAAACCATGATTTCAAGTACAGCATATTAAGACTTGGACCAAACTGTTTGGAATATTTTCCTGATTACCTTTCCTTTTCTAGGAAACAACAAGCTGGAACTTCCTGGTGAGCTGGATTATAAGCATTACTGTAGGTAGACCTAGAGAGTTTACTCTTCAGAACTGCTTTCTGTAGGTGTGTACTTGGTCCTTGGCCTGGGCTTCTTCACTGATCTAAGAGCTACAAGTGTTACTGAGACTAAGAAAAAACATGTACTTGGCCAGAACCACTCTTACTGCATGCTAGCTGTTCTAAATTTGGATGTGACCACTTTTAATCAGTTTATTTTTCTGGGGCGGAAACTTCAAACGTCAATGATCTCTCTTTCCTTCTACTTTCAATGTTTAAACTTCATTAATGCAATTCAAGCCTCTCTTGAGGCTCCACTCACAGTGGCGGACTGATTTTAGACTGTTAAAGAAGCTTATTTCTGTAATCCACCAGGACTAGAGATACCTTGGCATTTCCAAGGCTGTGCAGTTTGCTGATGGGCACCACTGAGCATATGAGTGCCAAACGCTCCTCCTTATTCAGTGTGCCTTTTAGTGCTGAGTGGCTTTTAAATGCTTGGATCTTTAGTTAGCTGATATCTTTGTGTGTTGCCTTAAGGGTTTGAGTGAGGATAGTCTTCTTTCAAAGGCATGAATTAACTGCTGTAGTAAAAATCTGTGGAGACATGTGAGGGAATATGTTCCCCATATGGAGGAATGACACAAATAGAAACTTGGTTCACAATTAATATAGGCTGGGTCTAGCTTTTGTTTAGTAACTAATGATAAAAGTGTTGGATTTATATTTTCCCACAGTATAAGGGAAAAGCGTGTTCCTGCCTTCCAAATGTGTTTAGCAGCAAACTTCTAATTTTGTTCTTGAGTGTTTTTTTTCTGGAACTCAGTAGCTCTAGACCAATTTACATGAAGTAGGGAGCTGAATACCACAGTCCGATGAAACTTAATTGCTGTTTTTTTTTTCCCCCTCTAAGACTTGTTTCTTACTCAAATTAAAAATCTAAATTCTATGGGGAAAAGAAAAACAGCGGTTACTCTTTGTTAGTAAAAGACAGTTGTTATTAATTTGGTTTGTACAGGTGGCTGTAACTGCAGGACCATAGAGCTGTATAGGTTGTGCTTTGAGGGCTGTGGCTGCCTCGTGTTAGCAGTGAGTCAGATGAATTTTCCAACATTTTCCTGTGATTTTTTAACCACTGTGCCTTTAGCATATACTTTTTTTTTTTTTTAAGGCTGGCTATTTTATTGTCAGAGTCCGCTTAACATGGTATTTCTGCTGACTGTTTCTGATTTAAAAGAATGAGATGTGACACTGTTTCCAAAAAGCCTGTGAGGCTTAATCTGGTGTAAAAAGTCCGAGGGAGAATTTACCCATCATTAGTGTGGTACTAGTAAAGGTTAAGTGCTTTGGGCTGGGCTGGGGTTCCTGTGCAAGTTCTTCCTTGTAGTTGTGATCAGTGCAGAGTCTGCATTTATGTTGAGTCATCGCATTTCAGGTTGAAATGCACATCATCTGTGCATCAAATTTCCTAACCCAGTCTGAAAATCTGAGTATGAGACTTAGATTGTCTAGTTTAAGATCTTACATAAACCAGACTTGGCAGGATTCAGTGACTGTGGTGTTGGTTTTGCTTTTTGTATTTTAGCACATACCTACAGATAGAATGGCTTTTGGGGATTTCTTTCCTCTCCCCCCCCCCCAGTTGAACTATCAGTAAGTTAGTTAATAATTGGGATTATTTGTATACTCTCATATTAACAGGCCTTTAACATTATCAGAGTGTAATACTGATGTCCAATTTTGCTTGTGTCTATGAAGTTTGATATTTCTGTATAGGTTTCAGTGTCTATGTGAGAACCATCTTTTATGTAATGTGCTCTTTCTTTAACTGGATTTGCATGGGGTAGCTTTGAAAGGGTGTCATGACATTTGTATGTATATTTATTGATTTATACATGAGGATTGCTCCCTCTTTTTTTAAAATACATGAATTTGTCAGAGGCCATTTGCTACTTAAAGTGCCTCTCAACTATGCTGTGCATGGATTTTCCTATGTTGAGTAAGCAGCCAGTAAAAGGCCACACAGTCTTTGAGCAACTGGGCACTCTTGTGTGTTCTCTTAGCTTGGTAGCAGAAAGCCAGCCTCCTGCAAGGGAATGAGGGATTGCAATTCAGTTGGCCTGTATCTTCTTGCTAGGATGTTTTCTAAAAGTGTCTGTAAAATAGTTGTGTTTTTAACAATCTTTTTGTAGCTGACTTTATGTATAAAATCTAAGCTATGGCTTGGATTTGCTGTGTGCAGCTGGCAAATAGAAGTCACTTAATGCTTTGTCAGGCTCTCTGCATGTGTTATGGATAGGTGCATCATGCTAATATTCAATGTGGATTGTTTATCACTGTAAGATTTGCTTGGCCTGAACTCTAACAGACAAAATAAATTATGCTCAAAGCAAGAGTTAACTGTGCAGAGAATAACTTATTACAATTGAAAATAAATTTAAGTATGGGACCATATCTGAAATGTGAGATAATGGACATGAATCTATATTATGTCATATAGGTCAATAAAGATCACGTCTGAGAAACAAATTCTTAACTTCTAAGAACAAGGAAAACTTTCAGATAGTACTAAGCATGTACCTCTTTAAAGGGGTGTACTCTATCCCACCTGACAGCAAAGAAATATTCATGTATTTTGTTCTCAGAGTAGTCAGTCATGTCCACAGTGTTCAGCATCTTGTCCATGCACAGACCAGGAATATAACTGTGACTAGAAAAGGCAGTGTGGTTTGTCTGTCTATGGTATTTATTGAGTTAAAGGTGAGGACCCAATTCTGCAAATCATACAGTGTAAAGAATATTTATTATTCAAGCAGAGAAAATAAAATCAGATCTACCATATACTAATTCAACTACTACTAAATTGTTATTCTTATACTGTCAACATTGTTCTTCCTTTCTTCTGGTGCAGGCAGTGCTGAGGTAGGAATACAGATACACCAAAACCAGTGAGGTCATGTGAACTGTGGAAATTTTGTTCTTGTTTTGGAAGTCCTAGGGAAGATAAAGAAGGAGATAATAATAATAATAATAATAATTTTTGAGGAAATCCAGGATTAAAATCTTTCTGATTCTGTCTTGATTTCCTTATTGCTCAGTTTTCTACTTTAATTTCTTAATAATGTACTGCAATGTTTTGCTATGAGTTTTGGATGAATATCATAACTTGGTTGGGGAAAAAATAGTTTTCCATAAAATGGCTTGCCTTCTCCTATTGGATACTTTTTTGCACTTGCAGGATTGATTTGATAGTATATTACTCCCTTTCATCTCCTGCATTTCAGGCAAAAAATTTTTTTTAAAAATGAATTATGTATTCAGAGGTAAGAAACTTTTTTGGAATGTGACGTGTCCTGGAATTTTCTGAGATGCTGGATCATGGCTTATCTCCAGTCATGCCTGATGACAGCTAAACTTCTTGCACTTCTGAATTGCAGTTCAACATCCCAGGACTGTTTGATTGTATATTCCTTTCTCAGATTGAATAAATGATTTCCTTTTTCTTGGTTTGTTTTCAGCAGGATCAGTCCCTGTTTTCACTTCTGCAAGCACTAGCCCTGGAGCTTTGGGTGGGGGAGGACAAACAGAGGGGCTGTGCTGTTGCTAAAAGGAAGTGACATGGATCCGGTGCATACAGCTAATGTAACTATGATGTAGTGCATTGTGGAAATGGTCCTGCCTGTCTGCCTCCCTAACCCTCCAAAGATCCCACCTGAGATGAAGATGATGCATTCGGGAGCTCTTCCCTGGAGTTTCTTCTAGATGCATTAGTGATTTCTGTGGCACAAGTAGTGATGACTGTACTTTTTCAGTAGAGAAGCTTCTGTAGGTCTGATTATATGAGCAGCAAACTGCTGTTACAGGACCCAGGTTTCAGAGATGCGAGCACATCTCAGATCCAGCAATGGCCCTGGAAGTTGGGGCTCCTGCAAGTAAAGGCTGTGCAGCCATCTGAGCCCAAGTAAAGAGAAGTAACTAAATGGATGTCTTTATTTTTCATGGCATTACATCAAGTGAGAAATGGAACTGACTGGTGTAGGCAGAGTGTAGGCAAATGCTAAAATGATTAATGTGGTGATCTAGAAGACACAGTTTATCTTGCTAATGTTAATGTTACCTTAGGGAAAAAAAGAGTAGTCCCAAAATCTTCCTTCCTTCAGATTTTCTACAACGAATGGGAAATACTTATTTTACAGAGAACTGGTTTTTTTTTTGTTCCTCTTCACACATTGTTTCTGGCTCCAGTTACATTTAGAAATATACAAACATGCTTACTTCAGTCTTACCTGGCTTTTGCACTGTAAAGGTTGCTTATTGTACAGCTCTCTGCTTCAGTGTTTAGTCTAGGTAAATGCTGCAGGAGCTTCTTTTCCTCTTTCAGAGACAGTCTTTCAGCTTTCTAATATGCATTTTTTGCTGTGAGACACATCACATGTATAAAAACTGATCAGTTGCAGCTGAAATAGCTGCTGTCATGAAACAGCTAATGTTGTGTTGACTCATCTATGAGAGATGACACTGCATCCGGTCTAGTTCTGTACAGAGATACCAGATCGATCTGCTGTGAGTTGTCCCAGTTTCTTCAGTGGAAAGGGACTGGCATCTGCCAGTCTTGCATTTTATCACCCTTAAAGCAAGAGGACTACCTTTCTTTGGTAAGTCCAAAATGCCTATAGCTCTCATATTTTGAAATTTATGTTAGACTTAATTCCGCCTTCCAGGATGTGATTTCAGATACACTTTGGGGCATAGATAATGCCTGCAGTTCTTGACCAAAAATTGTGACTTTACACTGCACTTTCCTTGGTTTTCCATGTAGTGCAGTATTTATAAAGCATGTAGGGTTGTCAGGACTCTAAACAATACTGGCTTAAAGTTGTAGGCCTAATTTTTGGGATAATCTCATTTCATAAAGTTGGGGATGGTACCCGTGTGAAATACGCTGGGAATTGCTTCTCTCCACAGCTGTTTACTGAACAGCCTTCCTACTCAGGGCTTAATAGCCCTTGAGATCTAAGCAATGAATTCTGTGTAATTCTTAGCTCTTGCTTCTTTTAGGCACCTCATTGTTATTGAAGACAGTGATTAGTTTAGGGATGTAGCAAGGATGGTCTTGGGGATTTTTTTTTCGTTTTTTTCCCCAGAAGCACCACATTTGGTATTTTCATCTTTTAAAAACAAACACACAGTCTGTTTGATGTGTCAGATGTCAGTAACGAGTACGTATTTAGCTTCAGTATTCTGTTTAACAGGTAATGTTCCCGTAATAATCCTAGTATGAGTGCATGGAGACTTATTTATGTGTATGTGTTAAAGCAAGCTGTATTACTGTATTAAATTAGGTATGGCATAATTCTGTGTTTACTTTGGGGACTTCATTATCTGCTGTTTTAAATTTGCAACTGGGTTACAGAAGTTCCTGGGTTTTATTCCTATTTCTTTCATGCAATTTAGAAGTCGTTTTTATTTTTCTGACAATAGGAAATTGCATCCCCATGTTCTCCTCTCAGGCCTTTAGTCCCAATAATGTTTGTAGAGAACTTACCAAGAGAACTGTCATCAATACATATTATTTCTGACATTATATATGTTATAGTTTCCTATAGGAGTAGAGATCATTTAAGTTCACTTACATGGAAAATGTGTTAGGTGATTGTAACATATTTCGTTACTCTCAGTCTTGTCCAGAGCAAAATTAAGGCAGGTTCTTAACGTCCTTCTAAGTTTTTATGACTCATCTGTTTGGGTATAGAAATATCTCTTGAGATTCATCTGAAGGGTCATCAGAGTAGTTTAACGTGCTTAAAATTCATCTTTATTCTGTAGTAAGTCTAGATCACTATGTAGTGGTCTTAAAGGAAGGAGCAGAACATTTCTTCTAACTGAGACTAATGGAACATCTGAATATCAGAAATTCAGATTATCAGAAACGGGAAGAGGCAGGGCAGTAGCAGATTGTGTGATTCTTTGAAATCAGTGAAGTAAATCCAGTGTGAAGGACTTGGTCAAAATAGAATTCTTGTGGTACACAGGAAATAAAGGATATTGAAGAAAATTGCAAATTCATTGCTAATTTTGCAAAATGAAATGGTTCATGGTGCAGCACAGGTTTGTTGAGAAGGAAGGTGGTTCATGGATCCTCTGCTGTTTTCTTTTCAGTTTTCCTTTTTTTTTTTAAATTTATTTTTCAATTCTCCCTAATCTCTTTCCATAGAAACTTCAAGGCAAATGATGCAAGTTCTAGTAGTGGAAGGCAGACTTGTGAGATCTGGCTTATTTCTTTTTGTTCTACAGATGTATTCAGTGATGGGTTATTTGTGGTTAAATCCAGACTTAAATTTTTCAATATTAATGTTTAGGTTCTTGCCATGCCAAATTCAAACAAGTGAATCACGTTTTAGTTCTCCTGTGTCTAGTATATGGTGGAAAGTGAGAAATGCAAGAATCTCATTGAAGTGAAAGGGTATTTACTACTCAGTGTAGAAAATAAGACAGAGTCTAGATTCAAGTTGTCTTACTTTCTAGCTTATAACCCTTGGGATTAATAGTGGTATGCCTCTTTGGAAGTTTAAAACATTTCTGTGGTTAATGGTTTATTCCTTCTAACATATGTCTGATACATGTGCCTCTAGACAGGGTTATGACATTCAGAGAAACAGACAAGGGTATGAGCTGTTAGCTCAAAAATGTATTACCTGAGCAAGTCCTGTTCACTAACAAGTGGTTTGGATTCTGGCAATGACACTAGTGAGGATTCTAAGGATGATTCAGGATATTTCATGAATTCTTAACCTGACTGCTGCCACTGGAAGAACTGTTCTCACTGTCCATTGTGTGCTTCTGCTGTGCCTTTTGTATTTGACTTTCTCATAAACTATAATCATTCAATGGAACCAGCACAAGGTATTTTCTGCTGCTGTGGTGAGCTGGATTGTCTCCAAGTGGTCTGGCAAATGCTGTCTGAGGAAGAACGGGAACTAGTGGGAGCACTGGGTGGTTGGGTTGGTATAGCCACCTCCTGAAAACTGCTTTTAAATGTGTGTAAGCCATAATTTAAGTTCTCCAGTGCAGGGAATAGAGAAAATAATTTACAGATAGTAAACCTAGTTCGGTCTCCACCTGCAAGTAGCATGCTGATAATTTTTGAGCAAAGGAAATTGTCTGTGTTTTGAGAGGGCAGGTTGCACCAAGTAGTAAACGAAAAAGGAGCTACCCTTGAAAAAGTACAGTGTTTCAACTTTTTTTGAGGGAAAAGTGTTTCATGGCATCACTTTGAAGGTGTTTCTCATTCAAAAAAAAAAAAAAAGAAATAAAGAATGCACTGGACTAGAGAGTTGGGCCAAGGGCAAGCACAGCTTTCTAGCCCAGTTGTGAGGGCCCCTTCTCAAGCAAGTGAGAATGGTGGAAGTAGTGGTGACTGAGTTGGGGACTTTTTTTCTCCCCTCTTTAGTGTGTGGATATAACACTCTTGGTGTATGTGTTCTTGCTTTAAATGGGGGCTGCTTGGTCAAATGGCAGTAGGTTGGTGTTATGTGGGTAGGGGTGAACTGCACAGCCATGATTAGAGGGAACAAGTGCTGCGCTTGCAGAGAACAGGTCCATTAGAGGATTTCACTTACACAGAACCTTGAGCAATGGCAAAGTTTAGGTTGTGAGAGGAAAAAGATGATTACTTGTGGTCCCTTAATGTGTGTTTTCATCTCACCCCCTTGCTGACTGCTCTCTCTGCCTCTCAGGGGAAGGAAGAAGCAGCTTTTGTCTGTGTAGTCTACCTATAAAACCTTGTTTATTTCAGGAGCCACATCTTACAGAGAGCTCTGAGCATTGATTTTTTGAGACTGATACTCTAATGGAAATAAACATCTATATGTTAGTTTTCAAAATGTCTCCATTTAATCAGCTCTTGCTTTCAGAAAGGCTGTGTTGTGTTTCTTCCCTTGAAATCCTGAGGCACCAGGGAGCGCAGGTGCAGCACTTGCCTCAACTGTTCAGTACAATCTGTAGAATTCCATCTTTCACTTGTTAGAGATGGAGAACCATCATTTTACTGTATCTAACATGTTACAGGTGGTAGCTGTGGCATGGTCACTCTGTTACTGTGGTCTGTGTAAGTGAAGCATCAAGTCAGTACCTTTGAACATTAACTTACTTTCTTAGCAAAAGACTGTAGCAGTACCAGGTACCCACACCTGGACTGGGAACGTTGTAGCTGATTATCAGGCTGTTAGTCCTCAAAGTTTGCCAAGAATAGAGTTTTTAGGAAAAAAAAAGTTAACTCAAAGTAGGCTAAATAGCCTTCCTAAAGGAAACCTGAAGTGTGAGTTTAATTAAGTTGAAAAATTCATCAACATCGACCACTTATAAAGGAGGTAAACACCTTGTATTTATGGAATAGCTAAAGAATTTTAGCCATGAACGAAATGCTGCGTGATTATAGGCTCAGGAAACTTTATTTGGGTAGGAGGAAGTGTTTAATTTCAGTCTGCTCCAGGCAGCCTTTCTGTAATACTCCATGATGTTAAAATGCCAAATAACCACTCATTGTAAAAGTTGTTTTGAAGTAAACTAGCATGTTCCATGTAAACTGGGAAAAGACACTGAATATTAAATACACTCTGATCTGCTTTTATGGTAAAGATGCCTGCTGTGTTTATTCAGCTATACCTTAGTACTTTATCCGTACCATTTCTGTGGAATTTTCTGACTGACTCTGTTGGTCTAAATTCTCATGTTTCTCTAAAGAATGGTAATTGAACTTTTCTGTGTTCAGATACGACTTTAAAAAGGCAGTAAAATAGCAGGGTTTGAAACGCGTTGCTTCCCACTTTTAGTTGATGTGGATGTCTGATCTAGAAAAATCTTAATAGGATTGTATATGGTTTGATTTTATTAAAATTAATTTCCCCCCAAACTTCCCAACATAACTGTTGTCAGTTCTGTTTTATTGTGGATAGAGAACTGTGTGTGCTATTATAAAGCTTAGTGCTGTTGCCATTTAGACTCTGTAATCTATTCCTGCTCTTTGTTTTAAAAGTCTCTAAATTTGATAGTATTTGTGATTCACTGATGGGATGTTAGTTATGCATAAATTGTAGTAGGAATGGTCAGTTGTGAGAAATGAGTGTGTATTTTTCTTGCTACCCCCTTCCTTCTGGTGTGTGTCACTAAAATGACAACTTACTTGCTGGGGCACAGCTGTGATTTGACTCTTTTTGTCAAATGAAGTCATCAGGTCTCCTGTGTATTAATGTTCTAAAGCTGATCCAATAATCTCTGTGTGTGTGTTGGACAACTCTTATTTTTATGCCTAAAGAAATGAGGAGTTATTTTCATTACAATATCTTTAAAAATGGGTGCTCTGTACTTAGAGAGAACCTTTACCAGTTATTCTAGTACTTAATAAATCTCTATGCATTCAGATTTTTAAAATCAGAGGCTTATCTATGCTAAACAAAGCAGAATCAGGTACTTTGTCCTTGTTCTGCTGGGGCCTAAGATCAAAATTCCTTCTGAATATGGCAAGCATCTCTTGCATTGTTTTGTGAACAAATTATTTTTTATAATTTTTTTTTACTTCCTTGATGCCTTCATCTCTGTGAAATAGCTTGTACATGGGCACTGGTGTGCTGCTGACAGGTGTCAGAGTGGCCTGAGTGAAATGAAGTGTAAGACCTGTGCTTAGGTGTGGAGATCTCTGCAGCTCTCTTCTTAAGCTCTATCTGTAGGATGAAGTCGGAGCCTGAGGAAACCTATAAATAATGGATGCCTTTGAGCACTATTTAATACAAAGGAGATGTTAGGGTAATGAAGGTGATTGATAATCCAAGTTATTAGCTGACATCTTCCCTCCTGAAGTGATTACTTATGTAACTAATTTGATTTCCTTAAATTATATAGTGAGAATGAATTGTCTTTGGTGAGTTGCCTTCTGTCTAGCTAGTTTTGTGGTTTAATTCCGACTAGCTATTATTTCAGGTTCTGACTTTGCAACTGTTCCAATGCAGCTTCCCTAAGAAGAAGCTCTTCACTATAAATATGAACAGGTTTGCTTCAAAATGAAGAGTTGAACAGAAATTGAAGTGGGAAAAAGGCTGAGAGTTCAAAGTGAGAAGGCATATTAGTGGAAATTCTGTGTGAGGCTTTTGGAGAGCAGCTTTTGTTTGATTCTGAACTAATCTGGATGAAGCCCACCTTTTTTTTATAATTGATATTTAAAGGGTTTTTTTCTACTTATTTCATAAAACTTGATCATGAATAAAATTAATTTTCTTCTTGTCAAATCTGGTTTTCCATTATTCTTCAAATGGGAAAGCTTAAAACTTGTAGAAAACTTGAAAGGGCAGCTCTTAGCCTGGAAAGGCACATTTTCATACTGAGAAGATGAAACAACATTTCCTGCTTCTTTCTGCATGTGGCATGCTTGCTCAAAGCAGGCAGAGCTTAAGAGGAAGATTTCACCTGGGTATGGTTTCCAGTTCTTGTGCCTTTAGATCAGCACCATTCTTCTAAATCCCATGAGTGTTTTCGGGAGGGCTTTGCTGCCTGTTGGTACTGTAGGTCAAAGATCAGGTTCTGGATTCAGAGTGATTGCTAACCTACAGGCTGTCTAAATTGTGCAAGTGAAGATCTTCCTTCAGAAGTACTGGAGAAGTTCAGTGCACAGTTATTTTCCATTGAGGTGGCTTGATTTATTAGCATGGAGATAATAGTGTCTGCACCTAAGAATTACTCAGACCATGAGCAAAGCTGTGGGTTACTTTAAAATTCCTGCTGTTCAAGGTAGGTTCTGCCTCGTGGCTCTCAGGTCCCACGCTACTAACAAAAGCAGTGATTTTGGGTGAGGCAGGTGTAGAACAAGTCTTTTCTTCCTCCCACAGTCTTTTTTTTTTTT
>VXBI01005800.1:1239250-1408303 GCA_013397375.1 Toxostoma redivivum | reverse complement strand
TTTTTTTTTTTCATTTTCAGGGGTTAAAAAATACAGTCGTTCCTGAAGACAAAAAGGGTGTGTTCAAAAGATACTTCACAGAGAGAAAAGAAATATAATAAATTAAGTAATTAAAGGTTTTACTACATGGTGAGGACTATCTGTTTAAATAAAGGTGACTTGCAAAGCTTCTGTGTTTCTTGTTGGTTTGTTTGGGTTTTTTTTCTTATGGATGCTGGAGCCACAACATCTACTATGATTCTTTTGAAATCAGTTCTGGATACAAAAGTGAGAGACGGATCTCACAGTTATGACAAGTCACAAGTCTGTAATTTCATTTTGCAATTAGTTCAGTCATGCCAACTGAAGCTTTTCATGCTTACAAATCAGTACTGTTCATGATTAATGGAACAATTAGAATTTGTGTTAAAATAGGTAAACACACAGAAATTCTCTCACATTGGCTTTACTGACAGCGAAGATACATCCACTGAAGCAGACAACATAATTCTTAAATGCTGGCTTGTGGGGGTGTATGCTGGGCTTTGCACCACTTATTAGTGGTTTGTCATCAGTCTCATCTGTTTTCCCTCTGAGCCAGGATTATTAGAAAGGCCATTGAGATGGTTCTCATGTTGGGACTTGGATGTTTATTGTATCTTATCAGAAATTACAGAAAGTAAAACAGCACCTCTAGCTCCTTGCTAGAAGTAGGGAAAATGGCCACAGCTGAGCCTGCTTCAAGGCCTTTTAAAGCTAAACAAACCAATAGAAGTTTACTACCTGTATTATTTTTCCTTTTGACCCAGTAATAGATTTCCATGACCCTTAGAGTGACATTAGACTGACCAACCAGAGGTTACTACCTGAGTTCTGTGAAGAAGACAGAAGAAGAAGACGAATAAAGAGAAAGACACCACCCAGAATTCTCCATCTTGTCCCATAACCACCACTATACTACAAAAACCTCAAATTTAAAACCCATCACCCAGTGCAAATACACACATCTAACCCACTACACGTTTGTGATTTCTAACTCATTATTCATATTTACAAGCCTTCCCCAAGGTTTCAGGTCCAGAGCAGTGTTTTCCAGGGGGCCTGTGCCTGGAAGCACAGAAAGCTCAAAAACTCCAGATTCCTGAGATCCAACACTGGCTAAGATGGAAAATAACTATGACTGAAAATGGATAATCTTCTTCAACTAACAGGACTTAAAATACAAAGACTTGTCTGTAGGAATCTTTCCTCTAAAGGCAATTTCTTCCTGGTTGCTAAGAGAGAATCTTGGGTTGGTTGGTAACAGTGGAGATGGAAAAATCGCCATTTCCAGTTTATCCCCGGAGCCTCAACTCTCCTGAGATGATGGCAGTGTGAACCACAAGTGCCTATTGACAATTCCTAGAGGGTATTTGGTGATTTTTTAAATTCTGACTATAGGAGGCTGAAAGCAAGCTGATGCTACCCAAAAAGAGTATTAGAAGCACTGAGGAAGAATTAGCCTTTTAGCAACTGGTAGCAGTAACTTTTAAGAAAAGGGCTTGCTTTTTGGGTAAGATGATTTTAGAGGTCATTGTCTTAGAACTGCTACCAAACGAACATGAAGTCTTCATCTTTAGATAATCTTTGTATTAGTCTTCTGTATTATTCTTAGTACAGCTTTCAGTCACAAAAAAGAACTTAAAAACAAGAGTGAAAAGAAAATATATGTCTGGATACTGTGTAATGTGCTGATACTGAAGCAGTTTGGTATTTGGTATCCTTACAGCTGGCATTCTTGGAGTGAGAAATTCTGCAGCCAGTAAATTTATCAGTAGAATTTGAGTCTAAAGCATGCAGACTTGGAAAGTATTTTCCTTTTGGAGTAACTGCTTGTGAAGGCAGTTCTTCCTTCACAGAAAGGTAATCTGTACAGGTAGCCAAGACGTACTGGACAAGAAAGGTGGGAAACTGGTTGTATTTATTCATGATTGCTTCTACTGTGCTCTCAAATTTGAAGGCAGTTTAGGTGTTGAGGACAGAAAAGGCTGAATTTCTCACATTTCCTTCAGTTTGTTAAAAATAAATACTCAAATGAAGTAGGACTAAGATAAAGTCTAGTAATTGTTAACAATTAAAAGTGCCAGTTACATACAAGTGTTCTCTTGCATCTGCATTAGAGCAATCTTGTTGGCTTTCTTCTTTAGTTGTTTGAATGAAGGCAGACATCAATTTCTTTGAAACTTTCAGTATAATGGATCGAGTGTATGAAAGGTTTGCTTTAATAATGGGGGGAAAATGTTGCCAAAATCCAAAGGAAATTGTGAAATGCAGTTTAGTAATCAGTGCAATGTGTTTTAAATTTAGTCCCTGAAGTCTCCCTAGAAGAAAAATAATGGTATTAGGGAAAGCTGTTGGTGTTAATGAAGTCACAAACTAGGAAAGCAAAGACAGACTTAATTTAGCATTTACCATTTAACTCCCAAAAGTTTATGTAGCTGTACTGAAACAATTGCTTCCATTGGCAAGATTGCAGCTTACCTTCTCTCAATGGGTTGTTTTACAGTACCTTAACTATACTAGACTGTGAAGTTCCAAGTGGAAGAGATTTTGTCAACACTGAAAAACTGTAAAAAACCTTTTTTTTTAAAAAAGACAACTTTATGCCCTATCAAGGATGTTGTTGGTGCAGATGGAGTAAAAGGCTGAACTTGCAGGTTGTAGGTTGTACTTTCTGAAAAGATCAACTACAGGTTACTGTTAGCTCGGTCCTGCTAGGCTGAACCATTAGTGGCTGGCACACTTCGAAGCACTTCCCAAAGTGGTTCCAGTGCTGGGGAGTTGGTGTGGGGCTGGTGCTGCACCTGGGCTGGCTATGAGGAAGAGGCAGCGTGTGAGGTAGCCCTGTAGCTCCTTGGCCTTGAGTTGTGGACTTGGGATGACTCTACTTGGGTGGGTCCCAGGCTTTGTTGCAGGGGATAGTATGTACACTCCAGTTCAGCTTGCCTTTATCTTGGGTAATGAGAGTTTGTCTCTGTGTATTGATTCAGTCTGCAAACAGTGGGGCTGTACAAAATTGGGTCCCAAGTTTAGACTTGTCCACTTTTAGATAGTGTAGCTGCTGTAACTTTTTTCCTGTCTCTGGTGGAAAAGAAAACCAACTCAGACTTCGCCTTGTGGTATCTCTTCTTCATCCTAATAGAGTTAAAAGAGTAATATTTCTTTATCAGCAGGACACAGCTTTCATTCCCATAGCTCTATAAAGCTCAGTGGTGTGGAATATGTTTTAGCACATCTCTAAATTGATCTGTTCTAAGTATACTCTGAGTAACTTAAAAAAAAAAAACAACAAACCAAAAATCCAAAACAGCAGCAAAGATAAATGCTTAGACTTTTAGTGAAGAGTGTCTTAGCCTACGGTTTGAGTCACAGGCAGAGTTCTGTTTAAATTAGTATAGGATCTGGAATATTAGTTTGTTAAAATACTGTCTAACTGAGGCCCTTCTTTATAGTTAGTTACTCAGCTTAAAGTACAATTATTAAGCTAGCTATGTGTTTGGCCTTTGCTTGTGCCAAGCACACCCCAAGTGTTGGCCTTCATGAAATTCCTTGTCCAGATAGTAAAGTACAGAGTTCCCTCTTTGTGTGATGTAAGGACTCTGATAGCCTGTTGAGTACACAGGCAGTCCAAGTATGTTTGAGTAGCTGTCATTAATGAACTTGGCCCATAGCGGTACTGAAATTTTGGTCTCTTTTATTTTCTCTAAGCACTTGTTTAAAAGTATTCTTCTCTTTAGATAATGTGTGTTAGCTTATATAAAAGCATGCTATGGTGAGCTCAGGAAGTTTAGAGGCATTAGGGACTGGTATCTCTCTCTCAGCCTGAGTCTCTCCATGTGCTCACCACCCCAGCAGCTCCCTTTTTTTTATGACAGAGAAAGGTGTCAGCTGTAAAATGCAGCCAGTCTTGTCTCTGGCATGCACATACATATCCACTCTCTCCATGTTTAACTTCCTGGTGTTTAGATAAGACTTAGATTGAGTCTCTCTTCTCTTATTTTGCTTGTTTTTTTTCCTTTGGTGCACCATTTTGAACTACAGTGTAGGCTAATGGTAAATCTTCTACTAGGTCAAATTATTTTATAGTTAGAAATTAGATGCACTACAATTTCACCTAAAGTAGAAAGTCCATGTTTTATTTGAACTATAGATTGTGCTGTAAATCACACTCTGTATTTTTTTTCAAACTTCAAATGTTGGATTCTTCTAATATACCTTGGCAAATTATTCTAGTGTCTAAGAATAAGCTACAAATGTTCATCTAATATCAAATGCCAGGTACTTGATCTAGTAGGGAAAAACCAAAAGATGAAAAGAAATTTGAAGTCTTTGTCATTTAGATTATGACCTAGTTGTTGCTTTATTTTCTATTTCAGAAATCAGTTAAGCAAAATATAAGAACTCAGTTTTCATGTGTGGGAATGGGATGAGCTTCTCTTAAAATGTGGGCATCTGAACTATAGCTACCAGTTGGGGAGATGAAGATGAAGGTCTGTCAATGGGCTTGCTCTGCCTGTGTGTTCTGAGCTCATTTATTCTGTCTCTTGCAGCATCAAATACTCACCTCATCCTCACTTTCTTACCAGCATGACTAGAATCCACGGTAGTCTCTAGTTTAGCCTGTATTCTTTTTGTGTAGACATGATCAATCCATATTGAAAGGAATTTTTCACCATAACTAGTCTTTTTTTGCTAGCTCTGAATTTGTCAGTTTCTCATGCTGGCAGATTATGCTGTTGAATATTCTTCTTTGCAGACATAAGTACAATACAAGAAGTATTAAGCGTAACGGTAATCTCTGCTGGACACAAATAGAAAATAGAAGCACCTTCTTCTTTATCTTGTGGACTTCTATTTACCTGTTAATCCAATTAATTGATCACATAGGTAGGTCAACATTTAACCCAATTGAAATTAATATTATGCAGCTAAATTTGATGGGGTTTATAGGCCTTTATTTAACTCCCTTGAAACCATGATACTAGAGGTTAGTTTGTGATTATGAGACTGAAGTTCAGAAATTATGACAGAAGTAGTGAGATTGCACTTCATTCTTCATTTGTCAAATAATTGTATTATGGAGGTCTGGAGACATCTTAGTAGAGAGAAAAGAAAGATTTCATTACTTTATTATTATATGATCTGATTAATTCTCAAATTAGTAGTGTAAGAAACCATGGGTTACAAATGAGTTTAGGAGCCCTTCCATTATTTGCTGAATAGCTAATATGAACATTGCAAGAGCTTCCAAGATGTGAAACAAATCTTAGAATGTACGGAGTGTGGAGTGTTCCTTCTAAAAGTATTTTATTTTCTGAACGTAAAAGTTCTTACAGTGTAAAAAGCAGGATATGAAATCAAGTATTTCTGCCGTGTGGTTATGGCTGAGTTGCACAAGTCAAAACTTGTCCTTTCCTCTTTACCAAGTAAGAACTAATTTATATGTACTCCTAATAGAATAGACTGATTTGAAGCATATTTTATGCACTAAATTGTTTAAATGAACTTCTTTCAAAGTAGCTCTCAGGAAGATGGAGTTTAGTATTGTATTATGCTCATTTTTCTGAAGAATTTGAAAAAGCTACTGTACTTCACTGCTTTTTTTGGTGCAAAACTGTGTCAAAATTTTCAGAAATAAAGCCAGAAAAAGCAATCCAGAGTCTTTAAAATAGTATTCCATTCCATACATGTGAAAGCAGTTTCTAAAAAAATGTCGTTGGAAACCTCAGATGGCAGCCTTCAATTTAAAGGAGTAGCAAAATGAGTCATTCTTAAAACATAAAAAAAAAAAACTGTAGTGTATTTTTTGTCCAGTAATAGGAAAAGGATTGACTCTGGATATGAAATGCTGAACTTTATTGCATTTGCATTAGGCAGAATTATTAACATTATATTGTAGAGGCTGTGGCACATTTTTGGCATGCTGATACATTCCTCCCTTTCTCTGTTGCTTCCTCCTACTCAAGAGCTTTTGTCTTTTCTATCTGCTTTTTGAAATGTGGTGTGCATAAAGACCTCTGAAACTGTTAACTCAATTTTGATATAAAGCTAAACTGTTGCCATAAATTCAGATTGCAGAGATACACAAAGCTAAAAACCTTTGTTTTCTTATTTAAATAAAGCCAAATACATTTAAACTGTGGTATCAGGCAGTAGGGAATTAACAGAGAGCTGAGCAATGACTATTGTGTAAGGTAATCATGCCTTCTTTGTGTGCGTTTGTGTATCATCTTTTCTCCTTTAGGAGGAGGCTATTATGAAAGATGACAGTGAGTTAAATATAAGAAAAACCCAACACTTGTCACAAGAAGTGTATGATAGTATGATGCCAACTACTGTCATGCTCTATTCTTAGAAGTATGAACCTGGTCTGTAGTTTTACTGAGAAATCTTGGTCTCTACTGGATGAATTTGGGGAAAAGCAGTGCAATTTTTTTGTTAGAATGGTGAGAACTTTTCATCATCAAACCTATTGAATGTCCCATGAACTATACATGAAAATAGCTACTTGCCATGAGATGATACCTTGGAGGATTCTTTTAAGCCTGTTGTATGCAAAATCCCATTAGCAAGGTTCCAAGGTGGCTCCATACACTGCACACACACAGGATCTTTTATGAACAGCCTTGGAATCCTACATGTGTGGTTGTTTCTAAAACAGTAACTCTTCCTCTCTGCCTCTGTTTATTTATAGACATAGATGAATTAAAAAGCTTGATTCATCTGCAGGCGGCTTTTTATTTATTAATTTATTGAAATAAAAAGTCTATAAAAAGTAGTGCTCATCTTTAAACGGATAATGAAGTAGTTTAGGACTAATATTTCTATAGTAAGTATTTTTTATAAAACTAGTAATACTTTGAAGACATTTCACTGTTGAAATCTAAGGTTGAAGAATTATGTTACTGAGATGAGAAGAGAGGAGGCTGAAGCTGACTCTTCATAGCAAGGATATCTAAAAATGAAACATAAATACTAATACTAATTTTTCTTTTTAGGTCTTCTTCAAGTTTTGTGCAATAATATATTAGGCTTGCATGGAAAGGTTTTGGTAGCAGGAAGGGCTCAGGTGTGGCTTATGAGAAGCTCCCCTCATGTCTGGCATAGCTGGTGCCAGGTGGCTCCAAGGTGGAGGTGCTGCTGGCCAAGGCTGAGCCCGTGCAGTGGTGGGATGACAGATTTAAGAATGGGAAAAAGTGTTTGTGTGGGAGCAATTGCAGACAGACAGGAGTGAGCATAGGAGAGAAGCAGCTCTGCAGTCACCAAGGTCAGTGCAGGAGGGGCAGGAGAGGCCCCAGGTGCTGGAGCAGAGATTCCCTGGCAGCCCATGGGCGAAGGCTGTGGTGAGCCAGGCTGTGCCCCTGCGGTCTGTGGAGGTCCAAGGTGAAGCAGGCACCCACCTGGAACCCCTGGAGACCCCCATGCTGAAAGTGGCTGTCCAAAAGAGACTGGGACCCTATGGGAAGCCTGTGCTGGAGGATGCTCCTGGCAGGACCTGTGGACCATGGAGAGAAGGCCGGGCTGAAGCATGTCTTCTGCCAGGACGTGTGACCCCACAGGGGACCCCTGCTGGAGCAATCTGTTCCTAAAGGACTGTACCCTGTGGATGGGACCCATGCTGGAGCAGTGGCTTCATGGATTGAGCCCATGGGAAGGACTCACGTTGGAGAAGTTAATGGAGGATAATCTCCCATGGGAGATTCCCCATGCTGAAGAAGGGAGAAAGTTGTTTCTCATTGTCCTACTCTGATTTGATTGGTTATAAATTAAATTATAAACAAACTCATCTTGCGAGTCAAGATTGTTTTGTCCGAAACAGTAGTTGGTGACTGATGACCCTGTCCTTACCTTGACTCAAGAGCCTTTCATTGTATTTTCTCTGCCCTGTCCAGTTGAGGAGTGGAAGTGATGGGAATGTCTTTGGTGGACACATAGTGTCGAGCCAAGGTCAGCCCACCACAAAATTATAACTATTATATGAAATTTCTGGAAAAAACAGAACAGCTAGCAATTTGGTAGGGGAAGACATCTGGTTGTGTCCAGACAAAGCTTTTCAAGTGATAGCAAATACTTTAAAAAGTGACGGGGGAAGAATCTAAATAAATATCTTGTCTCGGAGGTTGTCATGGAAGTTCAGAGATGCTTAAGAAGGTGGGGTTCTGTTAAACTGGTGCAGTGTTGCATCTTGATAGCTCTTGTTCCCAAAAGTGTTGGTGGGGTCAAAAGTTTTCAAATATTCAGCTGTCACGCAAACCTTTCATCTGTGTTAAGTACTAATCGTTAATGATATGCTGGCATTATGGCTTTTTTAGCTCCTACATTGTCTCAGTATATGCTGCCTGACCACTCTTGCCATTTTCTGCCCTTTGCATATTCATAATGAAACTGTAGCATCACTGTGCAATCACAGAGTTTTCGTCAAGAGTAGACTGAAGAGCGTGTTCATCTTAGTAAAGTTGAATTAGGGAAACATTAGTTGGGTGAGTAATACCGTACTTTTGTCCATGTGGGCAAACCAGTTTTTCTTGTTCAGTGGTAACCAGTATAATGTAAAATATGTGTATTTGGGTCACAGTTTCTTAGTTTCATTTCTAAGCTAGTATTTTGGGAGGATTGTTTTAAATTTTTCCGTGCTGCTTATATTGATCTTGAAATTTCAAATTCTGAAACCTTTATGAAACCAACTTCGGGAAAGCTAGCAAAAAATTCCATTTTTCAGCATCTGAAGACCTTTTATTTTGATTTTTCCTTTATGAAAGTTAAGTGCTGGTTGTTTTCTCAGCAGATGTGTACAGATGTCACAGTATGCTTTAATGCAGACAAGTGACCTGGTGGGGATTTTAATTGTAATATTTAGTAGCATACTCCTAGTCATATCAGTATTTCTGAAAACTGAATGTCCATAAGGCAGATTCCTTGAGAAATTTGGCCTAGTAGTGCTCACTGTTAGTCTTAGCACTTAGTGCTTGGGAAGGGTTTGATGAGCTTGTTGCTGGTTTTCATATTGAAGACTTTCCTATGACAGATGTAGCCCTGGAGAGAAACTCCTTATTAAGGGTATGCTTCTTCTCCTTATATATAAGGAAATCTATACAATAGAATAAGAAACTATTGCCATTTTGTTCAATTTTGAGCATACTGGAATTAAAAACCAGTAGCAGGAAAAGTTGCCATACTAAAGGTACTTGATTTTTTTTTCCTTAATTTTTTTTCTTCTCTCCCAGACTCACATAGCATAAACAGATATATATTGTACAATAAATTTTTTTTTGGTTGAAGATTGTTAGCAGTGGCCATTGGATAGGGTGAGATCTGATAAAAAACACAGAAATTCTCTTCATGAAAAGGAAGTAATATTATGAAATGGTCCACAGTATTGAAACGATAATTTATAATAGTTAATCTAAGTTTCTCAGTTTTGTAAAGTAAATTCTATTTCTTTAGAACTCCAGGTAGTAAAGGACCATTGTCTGGTCCAGTCTCAACTGGAATTCTCTGATGAGCTGTGTCTGACCTGTGGATCACTAGTAAGATTTTTGCTTGCTGAAGCTTTTTTCTGCTTTTTTCTGCTTTTTTCTGCATGTTTTGCTAAAAGCCTAAATACTGTGACTCTTAACAGACCTGTGTATCTGCTAATTAGTGAGTGCCATCAGTTTCTGGGCAAAAATAATTGCTTCAAAGTCTTTTAATAAAATTGCTGCTTGTCAGTTGATCACACTTTTTCCTTGGTGTGTGCAGAAATAACTTGTACAGATGCAAGCAGTCTCTGCTTTCCATGCTCAGATGCCCTTTAGATGTGTGAAATGCTGAGTAGTGTGACCCATTGTGCTGTTTCAAGACAGGCTTTCAAATGCTTGGTCAGAACTGTGTCAATACAGACATGGCTTTGAGTGTCCTGGCCTTTAGGGATGCTTGAGATATTACAAGTCTCATGTTAATACCTGGATTTTCAATTAATGTGTTGAGAAGAGATATAATTTTGCTTTTTGAATGGATGTAGTAACTGGAAAATGAGTAAACTTTCAATGCATAGCACTAATTTTCATAGTATCTTGGTTTTCTTCTTTTGTTTTCATTTGTTTTGGTACCTGTTCCATTAAATCTAATGGGTTAAACAACCTCTCACTGATGTCCACTGGGACACTGAGCCATTGACCACTACTCTCTGGATGCAACCAACAGCTCAGTGCCCAAAGGACATTGGTGACAAGTGGTGTCTGTGCTATTTAATGTCTTCATTAATGGCATAGTTCAAGGGATCAGGTGCACCCTCAGCTAATTTGCTGGTGACACTCTCTGCTCTGCAGAGACCCCACCCACAGTGCTGCATCCAACTCTGGGGTCCCCAGCACAGGAAGGACACAGACTTCTTATACTGCATCCAGAGGAGGGCTGTGAAGAAGATTAGAGGGCTGGAGCACCCCTCCTGTAAGGAAAGGCTGAAAGAATTGGGTTTGTTCAGCCGGGAGAAGCCTCTGGGTAGACCTTACTGCAGGCTTCACTACTCAAAGGGGTAGTACAAGGAGTAGTGACTGTAAGCTGAAGGAGTCCATTTAGATTAGACATATGGAAGAAATGTTTTACAGTGAGGGTGGTGAAACACTGTAACAGGCTGCCCAGAGAGGTGGTAGATGCCCCATCCCTGGAAGTGTTCAAGGTCAGGTTGAGTGGGACATTGAACAACATGGTCTAATTGAAGGTATCCCTGCTCATTGCAGGGGGTTGTTGGACTAAATGAACTTCAAAAGCTCTCTTCCAACCCAACCTATTCTATGATTCTGTGAAAATGGTATTTTTTTTTTGTGCAGGTATGATGCATTTCCAGTAGCAGAAGCACTTGCTCAGGCAGGTCTTTGCATTCACTATCACAGACAGAAAAAAACCTTTCTGTTTTCTGAAGGTATCACACCCAACCTTTCTTCATCTGACATTCTACTCTTGATGAGGTTGTGAGAAAGAAGTAGATGAAAGAACTGCATGCTGGGTGTTTGAGTTTTAGTGTGGGTTGTGGTCAAACATAAATAGCTGTATTTATAGAGGAAAGAGGGAGAGCTGCACTGAACTGATTATACTTGTAAATGCACTGGAGTTTTACCTAGAGCACTGAGACAAAATGAATGCTTGTTTTGGAATAGATTTAATTAAAGTTTTGTTCAAAGGCTTTTTAAAAAACCTGTTAAATCAGTTAGGGAGCCACTGATTTAGAGGGAACTGATTAAGGACATACTGTTGGTTTCCTCAGCTTTTCTTTGTTTGTTGATGTTTCTACAAATGTTCAGATTCCTTGTGCCTTTAAGAGTTGCCTCATCACACAGTGGTAGAGTGGCTGGAATGTCTATAGCTGGATATTCTAAAGTATATCTGGACTTCTACAAAATTGGATTATGTTTATCCCTCTTAGTTGCTAACCTGGCCTTAGTTAGGTTTGACATAATTTATTATCTTAAAACACACTGAAGTTTGGGAATGCAAGGTTCCAATTCTCAGAACTGCTTTTATTTTGCATGCCAGTGCAGCATCCACTATCCTGTGGTATAAAGCTGGCTTTGGTATGTTCTTGTTGGTAGCTCAGTCATTTACAGTCAGAGATCTTCAATGTATACTGTCCAGAACTAGTGAGTTGTTTAAATTGTTGGTTATAACATTTCACCTCTTGACATGTGTGTGACGTCTTGCCCTAGAAATGCAGGGCAGGCCGTAAGGTATGAGTTAATACATCAAATGAAAGAGCTGTGAATGTAAAACACAGAATACATAACCACCGGGATGCATCATTTAGATTTCCTGACAGTAACAATTCACTTTCATCACAGTTATAAACACAGAGGTTGTGCTACTGTTGAGAAGACAGCTGTGTTGCTGCCTAATCATGCTCATTCCAGTGCATATCACTTCTGTCAGTCAGGCTCTATTTTTGACTGCAGGAGCAAGCTTGGCCATCATTAGCATGATACTTGTGCCATAAGGTTAAACAGACTAGGGAGGCAATTTGGAGTTGGTTACAGTCGCCTTGTTTTGTGTGTACTGTACTACAATGGTTAAGTTACAAGAGGCCCAGTATGATGTTTTTCAAGAAGTGTCTTCTGCCTTACTTTACTGTATTTTTAATCTGAACTTCACTGCACCTCCTGCTTGTTTGTGCATGAGGAATGGAATGTAGAAGAGGTGTGACTGGGATTGGCTTTGGACCTCAGTTTTCAGGTAGGTGTTTAGGGACGTGAAGGGCAACGGGAAAGACTTCTGTAAATACATCACCAGTCAGAGAGAGATGAAGGAAAACATGGGAAAAGCTGAAGTATTAGATGTTCTTTTTTACCTTGGTCTTTATTGGTAGGATTTGTCTTCTGGAGTTGCAGACTTAGAGACTAGTGGGAAAGTCTGGAGCAATGAAGATTTAGCCTCAGTAGAGAAGGACAAGGTAAGGGAACATTTTAAAAAGTTGCTGTAAGAAAGTCCATGGGAACTGATAGAATGCACCTACGAGTGGTCAGAGCTGATATCGTAGCAAAACCACTCTGAATTGTTTGTGAAAGATTGAGATAATGGAATACTCTTCTAGAGGGCTGGAAGAATGCAAGTGTTGCTTTTGCCTCCAAGAAGGGCAGGAGGATCTGGGTATTTGCAGACTGCTCAGCCACACCTAGCCCTCTGGGAAGATGATCGAGCAAATTCTCCTGTGAAGCCACTTCCAAACATAAGAAGGTCACGAAGATGTTAGCAATAGTCATTGTAGCTTTAGGAAGGGAAAATCATGCTTGACCAAGCTGGCAGCCCTCTGTGGCAAAATGACTGGGTTGATGGAGGAGAAAAGAGAAGTTTCTACTGTTTGACTTTAACAGTGCTTTTGTCATTGTCTCCCTTAACACCTTCGCCATCTGGTCTAGCTAAGTAGAGAGGGAAAGGGATTGCAAATTGGCTGAAATGCTGGGCTCCAAGGAGTGTGAGTGGTGACACAAAGTCCAGCTGTAGGCCAATTAGCAGTGCCCTGGGAGTAGATAGTAGTGCCTGGGCTGTTTATTTTCATTAATACCTGAGAGATGGGACACTATGAACCCTCAGCAAGTTCACATATGATGCAAAACTGGAAGGAGTGGATGACACAGCAGATTCCTGTGCCACCGTTCAGAGGGACCTTGACAGGCTAAAAACATGGGCTGACAGGAAGGTTCAGCAAGCAAATCTGCTGGAAGGGTGTCTGCATTCCAGCATCATCATCCCTGTACTTCACTGCTCACCCCATTGCTAGCTGCCAGGAGATTGCTGGTACCCTGCCTTGAGTAGCATACTGCCATTTACGTGCGGTGATTAGACCAAAATATGCAAAAACAGTTTGGAGAGAACTATCGAAGTCCTGGAGAAGACCGTGGTAACAAAACTAAAACTTTTATTTTAAGGATACTTGAAGCATTGACAAGGTGATTTTCACAGCTCTGGACAATTATTTAAATGTTACTTGGTATCAGAGTTCTGTGAGGCAAGGAATGTGAAAGTGGTTTTGATCACAGTTTATATAATGATCTGCCTCTTGAAAATTTGCAGGGTTCCTGCTGTCTAGCCCTGTGTTGCTGAATCCACAGTATGTAGAGTCAGTGCTGTCACAAGTTGCATGTGATTTGTAAGATATTTCTTTGTGAAAGTGCAACATCTTGTCCAGCTGACCTTAACTATTCAAAACTAATATTGTCACTTTACATTACTGTTTGCTGAAGCACCTCTCTTTCAAGATTGTGTTCACAGTTCTCTGCATCTTTTGAAATACATTAGCTGTAGTTAAGGTTGTGAAGAGGTAAAACCTTTGAGGATGAAGATTAGGAGCAGGCTCTTGAGTTATGTTAACAGGTGACCAGAATAGCTTTAATAGAAGTGTTAGTGTGTATGTTAAGCATCTTGTGTGATGCCATATAAAGTATTTCATACAAGAAATTGGAATCCACGGGAAGGACTTGACGAAGATGACCTGTAATGATTGTCATGGCCAAACTTGCACAATAAGTAGGAGTGTGTGAATTCTGGAAGGTTTTCATAAACCTAATAAAGTGAAAGTCTAATGTGACTACAGTTATCTAAGGTTTGAGCTGATCTGCTGCAGTGTGTCTTTATTGTGGTCTGATACTGTGACATCCTTCCATAGCATTGTTCCTTTATGAATGGTTGTGTATGAGTGGAAAAGCCATCACAAATTTCTAAAATATGGCCAGTCTCTGGAATGGTGATACTTGTCAATGTTGTTTAGCCACAGTACAAAACCAAACCAAGCCCCAAACTTTGATTAATGTAATTATGCAAAGTATAAGTGCCAAAGAATTGGTGCCGGTGATACTTGATGTAGATGTTCATCTATACACACAACACTTTTCCAGGCTTCTGTGGTTAACTTTTTACTTCTGTTGGCTTAGCAGATGTGTCAGAGGAAAGAATGGATTTTTAATCCATCAGCGATAGATGACCATATGTATTAATTTCAGTAATGAAGTTGCACAGGTATTACAAGTTTGTATGAGAAGGCAGAATGCAGTCTGTTTGGCTGGAGGTGAGCAAAAAAACCCAATCTCTCGTAGTGTTCTGAATCTGTAAATACTGTTCCAGATTCTTTATGGTTTCCAAGGTACTGTGTTATATCAAAATGGCATTCTCAAGCTTTTTTATGAATCAAATCTGTGAAGACTTATTTGCTGCAGTATTTTCAGCTAACAAATATACCTAAGTGTCTATGCATCATCATACTGCAATCAACTGCAATCAGTTTGGCAATTGCTTAGATAACCCTTGTTGGAAGGAATATGTTAGTAGAAAGGGGTTCCTGTTTTAATCCTAATAACGCAAGCTGGAATGTATGTTGTCTGCTGGATTGTTATTTGAAGTGGATGCCAGAAATTCTTATGATAAAATCAGTGATAATCATTATGCCAGTTTAAGGAGACACCAGCTCCGCCCCTGAAGTTCACAGGAAACAAAATCTGGAAAATGTGATCCAAGATGAGACTGTGTGTTGGCCCTGGATTACCTCTCATGCCAGATATGATTACCCAAATTCTAAAAGCCTTTCTGCCTGTGTGACCTTAGTTTTATTTCTTGTCTGTGAAATTGATCTTATAATTTTGAGATGCTCTTGGCAGGGAATTGGTAAGAAAAATATTTACACAGTTGCAGCTGTGTGGTTCTTCCTCATGTATATACTTGATTCCAGATGTCTAGATTCAAGCAGGAATTAAATGGAGTTGATTTTCATTTTTAAAGAGATTGTAGTCATGACCCTGATGTGTACAGTAGCATGACTGCACTCTAGTTTGTTGAAGATCTTGAAGTGACAATAAGTGTTTAAACAGAGTTGGTTTCTCATTTTAAATAGAGGTAATTATGACACAGTGTAATATGAGAACCATAGCATTACAGGTAAGCAATCCAGGACTTAATGAAAATCTTTGGATATACTTTGCTCAGTCTGACCTCAAAAACTTAACTTTTCACTTAAAGTTTGCTCAGTGCAATTGAAGCTGAACAGGAAAAGTGCAGTGAAAACCAAACAAATCTGTAACGACTCTTTGAAGGAGGGATATTTTTTCCTGTAAGTTTTTACAAAGCCTGAGTAGCAGCTCATAATGTAGTGATGCTTTCTAAAAAATATGTTTATTAATCTTTTCCATGTACTAATATATTTCTTTATTATTTAAAATGGCATCTGTGATTTAGCAATACTTTGTTTCTGAAAAATTGAGATCTCAGTCTTACTTTACTTTATAGAAAATGGTGTGTATAAATTGGAAGGAATGAGTCTAGAGCCTGTAAATTATAACATTTGGTTTATTCAATCTGGACTGTATGATTTGCTTTGTCGTGTTAAAAAGTGCAGTATGAAAGTGAGCTTCACTGTTTGAACTAGGTTTTAATAGATGCAAGCTCAAATTTGATTCTGTGACTTGGCTTTCTATTTTACTGTGTGTTGCTTGCACAATTCTCTTTGCTGTTTGATAAAATTACAGTCTCTCTCTCAAAAATTCTTAGCTGTTAACCTTAACCTGATGTTAATAAATGAGGTAATGCATTTTATCTAAGGTATGAAAAGCTTGAGCTGGAAAAAAGACTGTGTTTGAGATCTCATCTGCCAGGCTTATTTTCCTCCACATCTCAGTTTCAAGTTCAGGTATCTAGAGATGCAAACTAATTCCTGACACTTAGCGATTGAACTAAATATGAGAGCAGCCTTGTCCAACTGTTTCACTCCAGTAAACATTGTTAGGGTTTATAACACTAACCTGAATTAAGCTTTTGTGTAGTTTTCAGTAGACAGTTTACTATAAAAATGTCAAAATAATGTTGCTTATTTGCTCAATGCTTTCCACTTGCATAAACTTCAAGAAAAATGCAGAGATCACTGTTAATCTTGGGAGAACTGGTAACTAAATATAAAGACCTGATAATAAAAACACAGTAATACCACATTTAAAGTAGTCATTTGAGTAATTTGGGCCAGTCTTTCTGTTAATTTTGTACTTGAGAAAATAAGACCTTTGGACTAGTAAAAAGCAGTAATTTTACTTGTGGAAGAAATAGGTGTAATATTCCCAGTTTATTTAGGAGCCCTGCAGTTTATTATTGACCTAAACAGCTTGTTCTGTAAGGACTTGGTGCCAATCCTAAGAAATACTGAAAATGAACTTGATAAAAATACTTGTTGACCTTGTTCCTTATGTCATGGGCATCTCCTCAGAAGTTTGGGAATGTAGTCTTAAAAAAGAAACACGGAAAAAAAAAAACCCAAAGCAGTAAATATCCCATTTTTTCCCCTGAAATAGGTGCACACACTTTACTTAGTGAACAGACTTTGACTGTGTTCAAATAAATTCCAAATATCTATATTGGAAGAAATAGCAAGTAATTATTAGCAGTTTTGTTCTGCTAAACCAGTTTCAGGAAACATGTAACTTCTGAAGAGAATGGATGTAACAAGGAAAACCTTCACACAAGACCACCACACAGAGGGCTTCACAAATACATTGTTCCTAGTTCCCTGCAGCTGTCAAGTGAACATGTTCACCAGGATTTCTGGCGTGGACAAGGCTTGGTTAGAAAAGCCTCTGTGTTCTTCAACAACAGTTATTTTGAAAGCCAAAATAAGTAACCAGCAGAAATGTATTTATTATCCTAATCTCCAAATTTGCACGCTTCTTACTGCTTTCCTGACAGGATGTTTTGGTGGACAGTGTGTCCCTCCCTTAAGGTCAAGACAGGACAGGGAGTAGATCTTCACCCTTTGGAACTGGAGCCATTTTAAACAATGATGCACCTTTGATTTGTGACTGTCTGCAGAGAAGAGGGGTTTTAACTACAGCACTTCCTCATATTGTTGTGTACTCAGAAGCACGTCACTAGGAAAGTCTCAAATCTTTACAAAGTCCACATTGTAAACTGAACTGTGTGCAAAGCAATAATTTATGAAAACTGAATTTCTTGAAGACCTTCGTACTGATTAGTTTAAAACTCTATCCTTGCTTTGTAGATATAGTTTCACTCCATGTGACACAGCTGTTTTAAATAGCAAGATAAATGCTGAGGGAGTTTTTTGGTAGTGTTTGGGTTTGTTTTTCTGTTCATTTCTTCCCCAAATCATGACTCTTAATTTACATCCTTCACATCTATATAGACTGACTCTAGACACCTTTATATAGTAGAATTAGAGGACTGGGTTGATAGAGATTTTTAAATTATTATTACATTTTTAAACCAGTTTTCTTGTGAACTTTTTTCTGTGTGGGAACTAATTTCTGTCCTTACAGTGCAGTGAGTTGGTGTTAAGTTAAGCTGCTTCTGGGTTACTTGTGCTGTTGCTCCTCATTATGTAAGCTTCCCAGTTTGAAAAAAAATGCCACTAGTTTAATTTCAGTGGCATGGATGTAACTTTCAAGAACTACTTGACACAAGGAATGCCAGAGGTATCATGCCAGCTGACGCTGATGGGGCTTATTTGTTCACTGGCCTGCAAACGGAGTTCTGAGCCAGCAGTTTAATGTGTTTTCCTGGGTGTAGCACTCTGCTTATGGGGATGTTGGTCCAAAAAATCTGCCCTTAAAAGTGTTCTCAAAAAAAGATGAATTCCATTTTACTGCTGACACATAACATGTTTCAGATGAATGCAAAGGAGCCCACTTTGTAAATTAAAATTAAATTATGAAGAGGACTCTGTGTGTGTATGCTCTGTGTTGTGGTGGTGGTGGTGGTGTTGGTGGTTTTTTTCCCCCAAAGATCTGAATGTAAGTCTGATCTCTTGATTACAGCTCAAAGAGCTGCCAGAAGATCTACTGTAGTGGTTTGATAAGTGGTTAGCTCTTCTGGGAGGAGGGTTAGGAATGAATATCAATTTTCATAAGAGGTTTGGTTTTTCATGTTCAAATAATAAAAAAGAAAGCTGCTTTATTCAGGCAGTAGACTCCACTCACCAGAATGATTGTTGAAACAAAATCATTCTTGATACACAAGCTGTAGATTTGCTTCAAGGTAGAAATTTTAAGTATTGATATTTGATAGGATTTTAGGATTTAATTCGGAAGTGTTTGACTTGCAGAGAACTGCATGCCAACTTAAGCTAAGTATGTAGAATTTTAATAGAATAGTAGCATAATTAATATGAACTAACAATTTCATCAGGGATGAAATTGTTTTGTAATTCTAAGTAAATTAGAAATAGTTTTGCTGCGCTCATGGCAGTTGTAAAGCAAATCTTTTGCCTTTAAAGGGAAAAAAAGATGGAAAAAGGATAGGAGAGGAAATCATGGCAGTCTCTTTGGTTTAGATTTAATATTCACAGCATAGTGATGTGTTGACTGCTGTGATGAAAACTTTCTATTAGTACCTTCAGGGAGATGGGGAAGAGGGGATTAGAGCTGTGACTTTCCTACTGAGAGCCTTTAATTTTGGTTTCTACAGAAATGAAGAGGACAATTGTCCACTCCTGAGCCTTCCTGAATATAAATGTGATGTTGTCTTTCATTTACCATGGGTTCTTTTTCTTTGTTTGTTTGTTTTTAGCTAAGAAGTGCTTTCTTTCCTCTGCTGTTTTTAATGGAATAGAAAATGGAGATGAAAAGGCAAGGCTCCTCCTTTAGGCTGGAGTTTGCACAGAGGCTCCTTGATCTGTTTCTTTTTTATGTGTGGGTTGCTGAGGACTGGAATTGGTCAGGGTAGCAGGACAGTGCACCTGGGAAGCTGAGAGGGAAGGGCACAGCAGAGCTGTGTAAGACCAGTGTCCTCACTGTACAAAGTACACACAGTACTCGTCCAAGCTCTTCTCTAACCCACCACCCCACAGCAGTGGTTTGGATCAGTTTAGTTCTGGTAGCATTTTAATATATGAATGAAGGGAGCGAGATAACTGTGGAAAAGCCCAGTGTTATCTTGGGAAACTGTACAAGCGAGCTGGAAGTCTGGCTTGAGTTCACATTTTGTTATTAATATTAAGACTTGATTTTTGTATTTTGGTTACTTGAAGACTGATGGAAAAGGTTTTTTCTTTCCCTCACTTTTGTCTATAGGATATTTATCTGAGTGAAGATGTTCAAAACATGATACTTTGGTGTATGTTTAGATAGTGATTGATGTTGGGGGTGGGTATTTCCTGATACTTAATGATGGTCTAGAAGAGTTAGTCATCATTGGCCAGGAAATACCAACTCCAGATTATATCAGGTTCAATTATCTAAAATATATTTCAGTGTCCATCTGAATGCGGTACATCACCAGAGACATTGTGTTCACAATAGCATCTTGTTTTTGTGTTTAATTATAGAATTAGTGGCTGTATGTGGGTTGTATGTGCTATAAATATGTCATCTTGAAGTCATCACCTCTGCTGCCCCAAGTTTTGGGAAGTGGTCAGGCAGCATTGCCTAAAAGTCAGCTAAAATTTTGTAACTGCAAGAATTTTGGATTCTCAAATAAAAGAATACTTAGTACTTCTCTCCCTCCCTGTCCTTGACCACCACAATTGCCATCTATGTAAATTTGCAGTAAATTTTCCCAATTTTCAGATTGAGATTCAAACTGCATCTTTTCAGGTTAATCAAGTTCCCTTCTAGTTTCTAAATAAGAGTGATGCTGTACTTTTAGTTCAGTGTACATGCATTACTTTGTACTTGGCATGATAGAAATAAGTTTAAGAAAAATGGACAAAAATGCAGAAGCTAACATGTATCACTACCAAACAACCATGGTATGTATAACCACATGGGGACGAGGGGGAGGGTGTGTGTGTGTATATTTTCTGACATTAAAAAAAAAAGAACAGTATTTCTAAGTATTTGTAGACCCCCTTTCCAGAGATGCTTATCCTGGATATTTGCTCCAGTCTTTACTAACAAGGTAAACTATATCAACTGAATATATTGTAGGAATTCAAGAGGGGTAAAAGCCACCAGTAACTTCTGTAATTCATGACTGAAGGGAGAAAACAGAAGGGAATGTCTTCTGGCTGCCTCTGTCTCTCTTCTGCCTTTTGACTTCTTTCCTTCTCAGGACAGGTGAACTTTTCCAGCTCTAATCTTGTAAAAAACATATATTGGGACTTAGCTGTGTAATTGTAGGCCTCTATGCTTCCATTAAGTATTAAGCTTCTTCGGAATAGGCTGAAACTTCCTGGTGTCTAGGCTTGTAACTGTCTTATTAGCACACCTTGGGATCCTGTCTGCACAGTTATTTTTATAGATGTGGCTGAAGAGTAAAGTAGCTCTGTCAGTCATAAAAAAAGACTTGAATGAGTGAAAGCGGGATTCACGAATAACACTAAATTGGGTTTATAGAACTAAACACACTGCACACTGTACATACCCAAATGTTTCACTCTGGACCTTACCCTGCTCCTTCTCAGTTGTTTTTTACAAGCTTTCCTATGTTATCAGTGAGCACAGCTGGAGCTGGCAAAACCTTGCGTAACTTTGAAGATGCAGAGGAAATGAGGCATCTCCAGTGGCCTGTCCCACTGATGCAATTGCTCAGGCTTTGCAGAAAAGGCAGGGTGTTGCTGAAGGTTTCACTGAAGTTGTGGTACACAAGTGGAGGACTGTTGTTATCTCCTAAAACTCACTGTTTTTCATTCTCTGTCACAGAAGGATGGACTTCATGAGCACATTAACTGCAGGGATAAAAAAAGGAGTTCAGCAGATTATATTCTTAATTTTACGTGGATGTGTCAATTGCTATTCTGGTGGAATGTAATAAGTGACAGTCACAGTAAGCTGTGCTAGATTCTATAGCAGGATATAGCTATTGCTTCTGATTGAGCTGTCCTCAGGTATTACGACTGTAGTAGTTGGTTAGAAAATGTTTGCTTTGGAGTCTCGGAACTGATGCAGGCCCTACAAGTTAAGTACCCCAGCTGTAGCCTTTGAGGCCATGTGCAGTTGGTTTAGGTTTCCCAAAGTGTTTCAGTGTACCTGACCCATGATGAAGGCTGTCCAGGCCCTTCCTGTTGCATGTCATATCTGGATGCCTAATGTGAGAGGGGGCGTGGGTGGTGAAGAGAATTTGCGGGGAGTGTCTCAGGGCAGCCTGTCCAGCGAAGCCTGTGTCACAGCTACATTCTTGCCTTACCTTCTCTCTCTTGCAGAACTTTACCTTTTCATGTTCTGAATTTTGGGGAGCTGTATAATCTGTAGTGTAACTGAACAAGTCTGTATGGGTAGTAATCTGTGGAGTCCTTAAAACAACAGACTTTTTTTTTTTTTCAAATGGTAAGTTAAGTGCTATGGAAACCAACAGCTTAATTCTATAGGTAAAACTGTGTGTTTTGTAGTTTTCAAATCCTGGGTGGACTGGATTCAAACTATTGAAGGAGGTATTTATTAACGCTTGTTTGAATTAGGTGCAACAATGTACTCTGTCAGTTCTCCTTTCTTTAACTGGTTGTGTAATCTGTTTATTCCCTGAACTAAGCTTGTGAATTTCCTCATCATTTCTTAAAAACTAAATACCACATCTTTTTGTCTATAGATTTTGTGAGCTTTAGAATTTGAGGGATTGTGTGAAAGATTATAAGTAAATTGCAGGGCATCCTCAGGAAGTTTATTCCCTTTTAAAATGTGTATCCTAATATAACTGAGAGCATCGTGTAGAAGTGCCTTTCATGTTCTTGGAACTCAACCTAAACCTTTGACTTCAGCGAGATTATTTTAAGTGGTTAAAGATTCTCCCTATGCAAACAATTAGAGGGACTTTTTAACAGAGTCAGAAAAGGTTACTAGTTACTGATATGTTGAAAGTCTGAACCTTTGAAATGCAATATAATGTAAATGTAAATAAACAGTGTGTGTTCTTACAGTGTATTTAGTAGATAAATTTAAATGTTTCTCTAGTTTGAAGACTTGAGTCTTGCCTTTGATTTGGTTTTAAACATTATACTCAATAAGCTGATGCTATTAATATTCATACTTCTACTCAAAATCTATTTCTTTTGTGATGCTAGTCTCTATAAAAGCTAGATAAGATGTCATTAAGCAACATCTGTGCCAATGATTAGGTAAGTTCTTTTATTCATGTTTTAGTTATTATTTCCTTAATTTTTTTCTTCTCAGACCTGGGAGATAATGCTTATTCAGTAATACTGACATACACAGCCTGCTCCCATAATCTCTGGGTAACTGTATCTACAGAAGGCACATTGTTTCTTTTCTTTCTCATTCCCAAAATAATTGTATAAAGGAGAATCAGAGTCAGAGGTCTAGGGTCTGATTTTGTACCAGTGTGAGCATAGATTTACTTCACATGATGGTCATCGACCTGGGATACTTAGGTTTTACAGAAGTGTTCAGTCTTGCTGGTGTGTTGCAATTCCCTTGGTCTCTTCTGGAGTCTCCCTTCAAACACAATGGAGGCTCTGCTGAGAGCTTCACATGTTGTAGCTGTTTTAATTTTACTGACATAGTCGTTTTTATGTGTAACATAATACTATTATCCAGCAGGAAATACAGTCTCCTACTGTGAGTCTCATGACTATCAAATATTTTAGGAATGCTTTCTAACCTTCTTTCAAGTATCAGGGAAATAAGTATGTCAAATAGGACTATCTGCACCACCCACACCCTTCTATGCCTTTATGAAAAAAATTTACAAGCTTGCTTTAGGTATCTTCACTCTTGTGAAATGTAAGACAATTTAAAAAATTCTATTCAGATATTCGTTGTTTTGTAAGTCTGAGGCTTCTAGAAGAGGAATGTAGTAGTAATAAAATTTTAAAAATCCTTTTTAGTAGAAAAGACACTTAGCAATAGAGAATATTTTGAAAAGTAAAAATGTTCTCAATAGAGCAACACCCTCTCCTCTCCATCAAACAAACAAACACCAAAAAAAGGGAATAAGACAATTCAGCTGCAAAATCTGGAGCAGATCACATGTATGTTCAGCTGTGAATATGATTTTAAGCTTGGGCAAGCTTTAGGTATGTTCTATGAAGTTAGCTTATGTGGTCAGTCACATCTTTTAGGATTTTTGCCTTAGTAGTTAATCTGTTTTTTTCCACAAATTTTACTTGTTTTATGTAGAAAACATTAATTCACTAACAGGATTGCATGCATTAGTGTATAATATACAAGGGGGATTTTTCTGTAGCCCAAGCTTCCAATTTCTTTCCCAGCCTTATTTCTTGGTTGCTCTGTTTCTGTGAGCAGAACTTGCAGGCTGTATGCCTTAAAGTAGGCCATTTCCTGAATTTCTTCTTATTGCTTAATTTTGTGTTGCTGGAACTTTGCTCAGTGTGTAATTAGTATTTGTGTCTCCCACATATGGCTCCAATCTCCTCCTGTATCTCCAGCATTGGATATTTATAGCAAGCTTGTCTAAATGCATTATTCCAGCGGTGAGAAACTGACTCAGTGCACATTGTGATTCCTCCTGCGCCCATGTCTGTGACCAACTTGGAGTTTTGGCATGCATTGCATTCCTGGGTGTGGTTGTAGGACAATCCAAGATAACCTCAGTTATCTTGGCTTTGTTACAGCAGCCTGTTGCATTTCAGAAGTTCATGTTAGAGGCTATGAAAAGCACTTAATTCCAGACTCAAGTTATTCTGTCATCTTCATCTTTAGTTCTTCCTTTTTGTAAGAATTCAGGGAGAGAGAAATTACATGAGGAATAAAAAAGGCCTGCATAGATCACTAACTTGATATTTCAAAATATTTGGAATAAAAATTTATGTAGTTGTGGTTGCTTGTCAGCTTTGGGGTGTAGAATCCAGGGCACACTGAATTTCATCCTGTTCTTTCTGCTGTAGTTTCAGGGTTCAGGAGGTTTCATCTTGTACCACCAGTAAGTCTATTTCCAGTCAGAAAGACTGTAATGTTTAATCTTAAGAAACTTCTAAAACTCAAGTTGATGGACCAAGAAAGGACTCAGCCTTGAGTTAAACTTGAAAACAGAAGGACCAAGTACAGGAAAGAAACTGAACATGGAAAAACCCACTGTAGCTGTCAGACAATGATGCATGGACTGCAGCCCTTTCTGGTGATAAGGAACTTCCAATAGGCAATGTGAATATGAGTGTCCTGGAAACTGTTGTCACTTAATGGTGTTGTCATCGCTCAGACTCAAGACTTGGAAGGGCTGAGGAAGTTCTGTCGGTCTGTGTAGTGAGACACTGTGTACTTCATAAATATGTTTCTATATAATCCCTGTGTAAACAGTGCTAGTGGTCAACTTCAGTGAGTGTATTTCACAATAGAGAGAAGTGCAAAAGGAGAACATGATTTCTGCCTCTTCCTCTGTATTTTCTTACAGTCAGGGAAAAATGTAAGAACTCTGAACTCATTGAATACTTAATTTATCCTTAATTAAAAAGGAGTGACTTAAGTAGGCTGCCCTTGAAAATAGTTATTACATTTGTAAATCGATAAATTTCAGTGAAGAATATGTAAAATATGGAATGTAAATAACTGAAGAACATGTTATTGCATTGATAATTATCTTCTTGGGTGATACTTGTGAGTTCATCAACTTTGCCTGACCACTGCAAAATATCACTTTGGTGTTACTCTTAAATCTGGTTAGTGTGAAATTCGAGAATAAGTGGTTTGTGGCTTGCAACTGCACTTTTTGAGGCGTGTGATTCAAATGCCCTCAGACACTTGCATAATTTTACTATCATGAGACTAAATTGGTCAGAGAAACATACGTAATAGCTACTTGGCTTTTTCTGCTCCTATGTTATAGAAGTTCTGTGATGTAGGAATCCAACTTCTCAAGTCTCAGTGCTGGCAAAGCTGTGTATTTATGCTTGTAGGAAGACTTTATATAAAAGCTTTCAGCATCTCTTACCTACAGTGGTTGGACTTCTATGATGTTGAAAAAAATCTCTTAGATGAATTTTGTAGTTCTTGCCCAAGAACTCTTTCCTTTTCCAAAAAGTAATACCACTGGAGGAGGTCACTGCCTTTAGACATGCTGTTTGCTTAGTGTGCAGCTTCAGAGAGCTGCAGGTAAGATGCTGTTGTGTAGATGATCTTAGGAGGTAGAGTTTCAGCTGGGAATATGCTGTGCAAACCATAAGCAGAGTAGAAGGGTGGCTCTGTAATATAGATAATTGCAGTGCACCTGATGCACAGTCAGCCTTTGGAATGAAATCTGACCTTTGAGAAATAGTGTGAGGTACAAGCAAATGCTCGATAATGCGAGTAGGCAGACCTTAGCCATTCTGCTGTAGACAACCTTTGGTTTGCTAGAGTTTTGTTGATGTATTTTTGCAAGACACCAACTGTCATCAGTTAACCAGGGGTGAAGATTGCTAAAGCTGCTGGAAGAATGGTGCAATTTGAATGAACTTTCTAAGTTCTGCCGTGTGCACTGATGTTTTCTTGCCAAGTGAAATGTGTGCCTTTGGTAATCTCAAAGGGACATGTGGTGGTGCTTGGTCCTCCAGGGGTTGTGGTCAGCATCGACCTTTCCAGAACTTGCTAGCAAGAAGGGATTATCACAAGATATTCTGAGTTTAAAGGAACTCGCAAGGATCCATCAAGACCAGCTCTTAAGTGAATAGCCTATGTGGGAAGTGAACCCACAGCCTTGGCATTATTAGTACCACACTCCAGCCGACCAAGCTCATCTCAGTGGCACGTTATGCCAATTTATTAGGAGATCTAATTTTCCTAGAGTAGAATAAGCTCACTTTCTACCTCAGTTCAGTGCCTATGTTACCAAGTCACTATTTGCATTCCCTGTTTGTAACTTCCGTTCCTGTGAATGTTGTAAATAAGGTGAAGTTTAATATATGTAGAGGAATTATAATTAAGGAATGTATAATTGATTCCTTGTGAAGGAAGGTGTTGTCTCCCATCTAATTTTAATGATATTCTAAATGGTGTTATCTATATTGTCAATGTCCTATATGCTGCCTGTTGTATAAAACTGCACATTCTGTAAGATTTACTTCCTTAAAATTTTCTGGACTTAGAAAGGGAAGGCAGGGCATACTGTTAAGAATGGTGATTTATGGATGGAGTAGTTGTGCTTCAGTCACCTGCCAGAGTAATGGAGGTGCTATTCAAATCAGTGGAGTCTGTTGCTGGTGAAGATAGCACGGTTGTGACTTTTATGGTTGCGTGAATCTGGCAGCACAATATCCAGTGTCCTTCTCACTGAGTCACTATCATGCCTGCCTTGCTGCCACATGCCAGCTGTTCCATTGCAGGCATTTTTAGACTGCCTTCCTCTTCATCCTGTCTTCTGTTGCCCAGCTCAGTTGCCATCCCAGGAAGCAGCTGTCTTTTGTGGAAGTGGGGTGATGTTCTCCATACCAAGATGGCAACACAAGGCACAGACGATTTCATCTGTCAGCCTGAGCAGCAGCAGCAGCAGCATGGTTTTCTACTTGCCCCAGCTGTAGAGCTCATACTGCTTTTATGTCAAACTCCCTCATACCAGGAGTGAAATTTGTTGCTTGCCACTGTGGGCATCCATCAGCAGGCAATGCAGAATATGGCAATGGTAGAGTCTGAATTATTAGGGGAAATTTGTGTGAGTGATGCCTTCTGCCCCTTGCTCTCTGCACTGCATCTGGTTTTTGAGGAGTGATGTGTAGAAATGCACTGTGCTGCAGATGTGGAAAGGCTGCCTTTGGGTGCAGGAGTTCAGGATCGTCAGGTGATATTTCTGTCTTAGCTGAGCTTGAAGCTTCATTGATTGCTCTGATGGACTTGAGAATGAAGACAAATTTTCCTCATTATTTCCCGTTTGACTTTTCTTGCTCTTTTGCCAAGCAGTTTAAAGTTGGGAAGATGACAGGTAGTGTATAATTCAAGAGGCTATTGCAGCCCTGGGGTTTTTCAGCATGTATTACTTATGGGCAGTGCACTTTCTGGGACTCTTTCTGCCACCCAACTCTGTGTGTTGCAGCAGATCATTGTAGCTGTTTTACTGTGGTGAGCAACACTTGATTTAGAAGGTGAGAGACGTGTGGGTTTCACAGTTCTAGCCTAGCTGAAGTCATTCAGTCAGTCTGGTGTGTTTGTGAGAACTGTTTGGTACCACTGGAGCTGCTGAATTGCCACTGTTGCTGGCAGCCCTGCCTGTAGTCCTGTACTGACCCGTGGGCTGCCTGATCTCCCTCTGGGGGAACATGACCTGCCTTGCAACTGTGGAATTCATTTCACCTTCTGAACAAGACGGAAGTGTGATCCCACATATGATTGACAGCATCCTACTTTGCTTAGGATCATGATGGGGGTGAGGGAGGTAATTTCTATACCAGTAACAAAACTACATACCTCTCTAGATCAGGGTGATGTTAATATTGAACTTCTTTCTGGGTTTGAACAGTGTAACAAGATGGTCAAAATCTCAGTTTGTTTGAATAATGAACATCTTTGTCTTTTTGTCCATGTGTCAGCTGGCAGCTTATTTTAAAGAGAGTTAATGGGTGCTCAGTTGCCGTACAATATGCAATATTTCTGTAGTTCTTACCAGCCCTAACTGACAAAATGTTTTACTGATGGCTTGAGATGTTTCTGACTTAATTCAGCATATATTGCTTGTAATTATATCTTCATTTGAAGCTTTTGAAATAGAAACACCTTTTCATGATCTTTTCATGCTCATAATCTTAAATTGACCATTTATTTACAGATTGGGGTTAAAATAAACACAATAGTTTAGAATCAGGTGGGAGAACTGTAATGAGGAATGGTGAGACAGTTTTGTGAATATTTAAGGGATTTTGGTATTCATGGAAGAGGGTGATAGTCTTAGCTCCTTATATAGATAAACTGGGACCCTGAAAGACAGCACTGGCATTTTGAGATGCATATGTTAACTTTGTCTTTTAATGTATGATTGGTTATCTTTTAAAGTGATTGGTTTAACTTCCTCTCACTAAGTGTTATGTGTCTTACTACACTAAGAGTATGGAAACAATTTTGATCTTCATTTCCAGATTCTACAGACAATTTCAGTGGAGGTTTTTAATTATTATGTTACTTTATGTTATTTGAACGTTATTTGAAACTGTTTGTGTTAGAATGTATGTTCTGGCCTTTTCATAGGAATCATTTTGAGATGTGAGTATAGCTTGTGAAGAAAGCACACATGCAAAGGCTTGTTCTTGGCTTTTAATGCATGTTTGTTTTTTGTAGCAGAAATTCTGTGCTGATCTTGAAAGAGATAAAATCTGTATGCTAACAGAATTAATACAGGGAAGAGAAAGCTAACAGAAAAAAGTTGAATTAAGATCCCAATATTTTATCAGCAGGAAGGTGGTACAGTAAGTCCGAATCCATTATATTCTAGTCCCTTATATTCTAAGACTTGACCTTCTAAATTACCATAGTCTTAATTTTGACTAGAAGGTAAAATGCTGATGTGAGTTCTTGCAGTACGTTTAGTAGGTAAAGCAGTTTTACAAGTTTGGAGTAGTCTGTCTCAGGTAGTGACATGAAATTCACATATATACCTTCCTCCCCTCCCCCAGTGTTATATTAGATGAGCTGGTTTAAATATTGTTTGCAGGCTGGAATTAAAATCCTGTTGTGGTCTTGGAAAGACCAAGTATTTTGACTAGCTTGTTAGAGAAATGAACATACTGCTTCCATTTCTTAATTAAAGCTTTCATTAAAAAATCTTCATTATCATGAAGGTATTTTGTAATTATTAATTTCATTTTAGGTGAAAAGGTTAGAAACCATCTCTTTGAATGTATACAGAGTTATTTATTTAGAGAAATACATTTTCATTGTTAGGTATAATTAAAGTGAATTTGTATAACTGAACTTTCTTTTCACTGAGTTTAATGGGAGTAAAAAAAACTGAAAAAACAATCTGGAGAGGAACCCCGGGATTTATTGATGTCTGAAGCTTTATGTGATAATCCTCACTGAGCATGTAGTTGTGGATTCATAATATATTATTGCTGGTCAAAAATAATGTGTTACTAATTTTAATGACCATCATGAAATCTGGTAACTTCTGTGGAAAGAAATGTCTTAGAGATTATAATCAGTGTTTAAAAAAGCACTGTCTGTGAGATTTTGTAGCAATAACAGTTGAATTCCTATCTCCAGCCTCCATAAAAACCAACATTACTATCCTTACAAGCAAAAGGCTTTAAATGCCAAGTGATAGGAAGGAGTGGGGGAGGGAAGTATGCATCTGTTTGTAAGAGCAGATATGAAAAGCTTTACTTAGAGTTCTTCCAAAAAAACCACAAGCCTTAAATGCAGACTGATCGATGTATCCTTTTATCACTTAATTCCATAGGGATCAGCCCTTCCCTCCTCTCCCCTCTTACCCAAATGAAAATATGCAAACACTGAAATCAGTAACATTTTGCATAGGTCTGAGAAGCTTCAGGTCTGTTGCCATGAATAAAAAAAAAAAATCCAGCCTTGACTGGAGTTGTGACAAATTGGTATAATGGCGTAATAATTCCAGATTGTGGGATTGTTCTTTAAAAGAAACACTTGAAATTGTCTAAAAAACATTGTTTTGTGAGGTACAGGGAGAAAATGATACAAGTTCCCAGATGAAACCTTTTGTAGCCCATATTGGACTTGACTTTACCACTTTATCATCTCTCCTTTATTTCACCCCCATAGATTTTTTTTTGTTTGCTGTTGTGGTTTTTGTTTGGTTCTGTTTGTTTTTGTTTTTTGGAATATCCATGGAGTCATGGTTATAGCTTCAAGAGCGAGATTTTTAAGAAAAGTACTATAGCAGAATCTGAGGGGGTAAAAAAGTAAGCCACCAAGTGAACGTGTTCTTGCTGCTGTCACATGAACATTGTTCTGGTAACTGATTCTGCTACACTTGGGTTTGGGGAATGTTTGGGTTTTTTTTCCAAAATTACATACATCAGGATTTTATGAAGGTAAATGCTTATAAAAGATATTTCTTTAATTATGTTGCTATATATAATTTTCAAAATCACTGAAGTCGTGCTTAGATCTTAAGACTTTGCAGTAAGCAGACATGGGAAACACTAGGCACAAAGTGAGTTTTATGTGCTGTGTCATCATAAGGAATGCTAGTTGTCTATATACAAAATGGTACCAGAAAGATGGAATTGTGTTGGAAATCTCTGTTTAGACCTCTCACAGGGAGTGTAGTGACAGGTGCCTTAAATGTTTTGTGAGTTCTGTGGGTGATGAAACATGGGGCTTGTATTAGACTCTGGAGAGGATGCAAAATATTTTAAAGGTATTTTACTGGTGAGGGAGTTCAGAAAGCATTGTATTCTGGGTGCTTAAAAGAGTTTATAGTTGTATCTGACTTCGTTAAGCTAGCTTCTGATTTGATTACATTTGTGTAAAGCAAATGGATTTTGGAAATAATTCTGTTAGTTCCTTGCAGTGTTTTGTAGAGAGTTATTATGAGAGAAATGTTATGGAACAACTCAAAACTTGCACTGGACAGGTGTACAAACATATACATTAATTCCTACTATAATAAATAAGATTTGTGTAAAGAAAAAATCATGTTCTTAGAAGTCAACCACAGTTGCAATGCTGGATGGACACCAGAGTGAGTTCTTAAAAACATTCTGCCTATCTTTTATGTGAAAGTGAACTTCTTCTGTTAGGCTTAATGAGGGATGATCATACGATTTTCTGATATTCTGAAAGCCAGAAAAAATTACTGTATCTTTTCTCCAAGCTCATTTTTATTATTAAAACCTGCCACTTTTTCCACAAAAGCTTGCTACAAAGCTTCACGATTTCACTTTGAGTTCTAAATTAATATTAAAGATGCCTTTTGTGTCACTCACCCTCCTCCTTTGCATTGGCTGCAGTCAAAAGTGTGGTTGATTTAGCGTGAAGAAGCTGAAGAAAACCCACAGATAAGAGGGCCTTAATTATATTTAGCTGTGGAGGATGGGAGCGATTGAAGTGTCTTGAAGTGCCATGTAACAGCTGCCAGGCAGTGGCTGAGCCGAGTGCTTGGGCCCGGTGCAATAATGGTGTAACCAGGAGTCATCTGTCATCCTGTGAGTGACACACTTCGTGGCGGTTCAAGCTAATTTTCACTTCGTAACTGAGATTGACTGGTCCACCCATGGCTTGTTGCCGCAATAATTGAAATTTTGTGAGCTATCTGGAATATACAGATTAATTTAATTTAAATGTCTTGAGCTGTGGAAACTTCTGTGTGTTTGGGACAGAGATCCTTACACTGTAGTGAGCCAGCTCTTGGTGCTGCGGCGGCAGTTGGGTGTGAACAATTCTGCTGTGGTGCTGTGACAGCTGCAACACGGAGGTGTGGCCAGCTGGACTGGCCCTGAAGGGACACCAGCTTGGGAGCTGTGCTGCTTCACAACAAAGGCTCCATAGCACAGTAATTCTCTCTTGTACAGTCAGTGTTGGATCCTGGGAAGAAAAGAAGATTAAGACGTGAAGTAAGAGCTCCCAGCTGGTCAGATTGGACTGGGTGATTCCCTAAATGGATGGCTGCACCGCCTCCACTATAGGTTACAATAACTTTTGGAAGTTTTGATCAAATAGTTAATCTGGTTGGTTTGGGGATTTTTTTAAAAATTCCTTTCTATTTTTAGTTTTTAAACTTCACCAGAGATATGAATTGTCCTGCTTGATTTTGTATCATGAAGAGAAATACTCTTTTATTGAAACCTGGACTGCTGGAGAACTCTATTCCTTTTCACAGTTCCTGCAACATAAGAATTGGAAAAATCATCATTCCCCTTTTATTTCTAACATTATGATACTGTAATTTTTGTAGCTTTCCCCACTAGAAAATTGGTTTTCTGAGGTGAAGACCTTTGATGTATCTAATCTGTCCTTGAGCTGAAGGTGTTAAGTAGTCCTTGCTATCCTCCTTATCCTTGCTTCTTTCCTGCACCTTCCAGTTTCTTTTCAGGGAGGGTATATTATCTACAAGAACTACATGGTATTGAAGCTGAGTGCAGTCTGGTCTTAATGCTGCCCCATCTTGCTGACTTTGCTCTGCTCCTTTCATAATAATTCTTACTACTGTTTGCTTTTTTGACAATTCAATTTTTGGAGGAGTAAACATGAATTATGACCTTTCCTAACACTAATACTAACTAAATCAATATTCATTGCTATTTTTAAGTACAGTGGCTTTTTTATTTCCATATGCTTTTCTCTGCCGTTACTACAGAATAATTTCTTCTTGTGAAATGATCTTGTATTTCTAAAATCAGTTTAATCTACTCTGGAGCATTTTGCATCACCTGTAAACAGTTGCTGAACTATTTTTTTTGAGAGCCTACATTAATGAATTAAACATTGCTGGTTGTGGTGGAGAGCCCTCTTCACCTCCCTGTTTTGTGTCTGAGTGTGCTTCTACTCACGTGGATTTGCCAAGTTTATCTGTACCTGAATCCTACTTGCTGACAGACTGAGCAGCACTATTAATTCCCACTGAAGGCTTCTCATAAAGCTGATACAAATTTATGGTTTGTTGTTCCCCATGTTTCCAGAACGTGGGCCACATGGGCTGTTAGGCTGTGGACCATGCTGTGGGCTGGTGTAGAGCTGTGTTGCAGGATCAGTTGTCCAAAATGCGGTGTCTTTCGCTTTCGTGAAACACTGTAAATGAACCGAGGGTAAAGCTTCACTATGAATACAAGTATATTTTTAAAAATCTTGCTAAAATATGTCCTCCTAGTGATCTGGTTTAGAGGGCTGTGTTCCTGAAACCTGTGCTCTGGATCTGTAGCTTGTTTTGTCTGCTCTCTGCTCTCACCTAAAAGCTGGAACCGAAAATACAGCATTCATATGCTTCTGGACTCCCAGTAAGTAGGGAGTGATCAGGTCAACAGCACAAAGGTATTTGGTTTTGTTTAGTCTACACTTGTTACTTGTGTATAAAATACTCATAGGTTCTACAGAAGTAAGTCCAGTGTAAAAATCTAAGATTTGTGACTGATCTACCAGTAAAAACACGTATTTTACTTGTAGAATATTATTTCTTTTCATTTTGGAGATGCATTTATTTTCGTAGGATTTGCCACACATAACTTCAGGCTGCAGTTTGTGGAATTGGATGATTAAAAGACATACCTTTTGGCTGTTTCAGCCCTTTTTGTACTTTCTTTTATATCTAATTTCGTTTTGAAATTCAGCGTGTATTTGTAAAGATACCTTTTAAACCAAGATGTTCATGTTTGAAAACTGTTGAGTTGTCTGATCATTAGCTGCCCTGAATGTAAATGATTCCCTTGGTAATGACATGGCTTGATAAGTTAAAATTATTCATATGTGTGCAGATGAGCTGTAAAGCAGAATTACTTGAACTGCTTTCCACAAGGCATATAGCTAGTGTTTCTTTACTAAACTTCTGCTTATTTTCAGTTATTATTGATAATATAATTCAACTCACTTTGTATCACATCAAGTGTTTAGGAGACCTGTTTTCCACCAGTGACTGACAGTCTGCAGGGTATTTTTAGAGTGAGCCTAAAAAACAAGGGGATTACTGCCTTATATCTCTGCTCTTAAACCTCTTAGCATATTGTTTAGGACCATAGAGTTTGCAGTTGCTGTGTGTCTGATGAATTGGGACATTTGCTTTAGAATAGTTTTTGATGGAGAAAATGAGGCTTGCTGTCTTTTATTTGCTGAATTTCACAGGTTTGTGAGAGGCAAGTGATTTCTCTTACATCTGCTAGAAGGGGCATTGGATATCTTTAGGAATAACTTCTGCCTTGCAATGATCAAACTTGTATTTTTTTGACAGTTTAAGAGTCTGAATGTTTACTTTGGTGCTACTTCTGTTACATAACACTGTGGAATACTGACTCCTGTGTTTAAGTGCTGCAGTCTGGGGGTATTTATGTCTGAGAAGTGTATTTGACAAAATCCTATGCTTTAGGACAGGACCTCTGGTAGCTGAATGTTTTAGCCACATAATTGTTAACAGTGTGTTGGAGTACAGTTCATTATTTCATTTCCTGGTATTTCATAAGCTGCTTGCAAGTTTTGTTTAAGTCTGGCTTTTGCCAGTAAAATGTTGCTGTCATAACATTGTTTTTTCCCCTTCTTCCACCCTCATCTGTGGTGCAGATAGAATTGTCAAGTGCTCTGGAAAGAGTGCTCACATGATACCTTACTTCAGGTATAAGCCAGAAATCTGATGGATTTGAGGATGTCTTGTACTTCACATCACATGGTAACAGTGCATCACGATTTCAAAGAATGCTGTCAGAGACATTATTGTCACAGCTCTGATCTCTTTGGTCTTACATAAAGAGTTTAAGGTTGCCATTTCTGCTGTATTTTCAAAGTATGATCTAAATATTACTTTCACTGCTGAAAGGTGAGTTTTCTACAGCTGGTATGCTTGCTTCAGTAGACTTTTAGTTATGTGTCCAATCATTTATCTTCAACAAGGAACATCCCCTTAATTGGAACTCTAAATAATAGTAATAACACAACAAAATATGTTTGTTGGCAGAATAAATGAAGAAATGCTTCACTTTTGTACATATTTTGATAAAATGCTTACTTGTAGTATTGTATTATTAATGTTAATTGGGTAATGAAAGGGTGAATGAGTTGGAAAGCCATGTGGTGAATAATGTGGTTAGTCAGCCTGTATTGCGAAACGGGGCTGTTAACGTTTTAGTGAGCATGCTCATGCGCTTACATGCCTTCATTTGCTTCAGTGTGACAGTGCTGGATTTAATTAGATTTTATGGGATCTAAACTTACAAAAAGGCTCAAAGTTCTGCATTCAGAATCTGACACATGGAGTGACCTTTTCTTCCTTAGAAGATAAGGGTACTCTGTGTGCTTGTGCTGGTGAATAATTGCAGAGAAGCTGTTGCAGGGCAATTGCAGCAAGTTTTGGCTAACCTTTACAGTAGGCTTGGAGAGATAGGACATTACATGTTTTTGTACTGTGTAAGTGGGAGAGGAGGGGAGAGCATTTGCTTAGCAGCAATGCTTAATAAGGATTTTTTAGAGAAGTGAAACTCCATCCTGGCAGCTTCATAATAGACAGGGACAGACTATTTACCTTGGCAGCAATCAACTCGCTTTCTAACTTGCCTCTTTTTTTATAAATGAAATGTTCTTGCATTGTCATCTTAAATTTAGGGGCTCAATTTGTACATTAGAGAGCAAAAGAGATCGAAATGTTTTGAACAGCTTCTATTTGTGTTTGTACTGCGGGTAAACCTGCCAAACCCAAACCTTATCCCAAGAGAATGACTTGGAACAAGTGTATTTCCTCACTGATGTCCTTGTGTCCTGGTTATAGCCAAGATTTACAAAAGTGTTGGAGTGGCAGCAATGAACTGTATTTTATTGGAAAAAGCAATGTGAAATACACTTCTGGAACATGGAAGTGTGGGCTGTTCACATTTCCTGGTGCAGACCATTGTGGATTTCATAGCATGATTCAGGTTTTCATAATGCTCAAAAGATAGCTGTTAAACATTAGTCTGTGGACAGGTGTGACCAGGTTGTGCTTGCACAAGAACTCAGAACCACTGAGCTTTCTAAGGATACAGATATTCACACCATGCAGAGGAATGTCTCTGGAGTGTTTTCCTAGTAAGTAGGTTAGGTAAACTCTTTTTTTTTAACGAGATTAAGATTATTTGCGTTTCCTCTTAGGTCTGAAATATCAGGTGGCTTTGGGAGGAAGAATGCATCCTTGATTCAGAAAGCTTTGATGTCAAGAAATGTGAGAAAAACATATTAGAGATGGATGAGGTTTTTGCTCTGAGTTTCAGGCTCTTTTTGGCTTGGCCCTTCAGCACTATTAGGTATATTTCACTGGGGGAAAGCACATAAGGGAGCAGATGGTTGTGCAGCTGTTTAGCCCTCACCTGTTTGTGGCCAGCAGGCAATACAGGTATGAATGAGACTTTTTTTTTCTTTTAAATTACTTAACCTGATAGTATTAAGTTAATTGAATTTGTTTGATATGGAGGCTTGTAAATTTTAGAATGATCCCTATAATACATTGTTCTTAAAATTGTATTTCCCTGCTGTTTGAAGTGCATACTTCTAGGAATTTTGTTCATGTGTCAGTACTACTCCTGGTGGTTCATGCTTGTAGGAGGACTTTGTCCTACAAGTCAGGAGGATGGCACCCGGAGTGGGTGGGTGTGTGTGGGGCGGGGGTGTTCCCTCCTGCCCCCAGATACTCTGCATTTGTTGCAGGCTGCAGAGAGTACTTTGCCCTTGTTTGACCCATGACTTCCTTTTTTCGAAATTGATAAATAGGAAGCAGTATTAAATTCTGAAAGAAAATGGGTAGTAATCCCAAACCTGCTGAATGGTTTTAAAAAGCTGACTGAAGTCCTAATACCCTTTTTTATCCTTTTTCATTGTGGACAGAAAAGATAACAGATAATTGAATGCAGATTAAATAACCTTTGTGAAGGCTAGAGTTCATAAGAAAGATAAAAAATGTTTGTGCTGTTTCTTTGTCGTGAGTGTTGGAACTGTAAGTGGTTGCTTAGTGTGAAATATGTAGTACACCCTAGTTTAAAATCTAACCAGTTGAATTTGTGCATGCAGTTCAGGTACCCAGGTACCCATGTTGTCCTTCTGCCCTGCAAATTCTGTAGTTTGGATTGGATTGCCCAGTAGCAGCAACTGCTCTGCAAGAAACAGCTCTCCACAGTGTAAATGAATTGTTTATCTAAAGATATGGTTACATGGGTAAACTCTTGTGAAGCTGAGCTCCAAATTTGCATCATCAGCAGCTTCCTCCTGACCTAACTTCAGTTAATATGAAAGCTTACCCATCTCTCACTGAAGAGTAAATTACTGGCTTGTGCTCACTGAAGGGTAAAAGTGAACACAGTTGTACAGCAGAGCAGCTAACAAGACATGAATTAACATGCTGGTTTGTCTTGCAGTAATTTGTTCTGCAGCCATAACCTGATGATGCACAAGGCAAGGAAGCCAAGAGTGCTTCAACATGCACTTTTATCCATGACAGTGTTGTTTCTGTCTCTGTTTTTTCTGACAACTCTGCCCCTGAGCTGTCAGTGAACTGATAGAGGTGTAAATGGTAGTTTTTCTGTTGGTCAGAAGAATAATGATGCTCCAGCTCTCCTTAAATTGCCATTGGAGCTCTGTTTCCTAAATACATAAATTTGCATAAAAATAAATGGCGACATAAATTCAAAAATTTATTTGTCTTTGATACCTTTTGTAGGTAGGTGCTTTGGGAAATGGTCTAATGTCTAATCTCTTGAATTACAAAGTGATGGAGAATTTCATGTTGTGTGGGTGGTTTTGTTTTGTTTTGTTTTGTTGAGGTTTGTTTTGCTTATTTGTTTTTTCTCCAGTGGGAATGACCATTCAGATACTTAGCTGTCTGCAGTAAGATAACCTTGAAATGTACCGGGACCCAATGTGGCTCTGTTTCCTTTTTTCTCCAGAAGGCTCAGGGCTTTCAGCTTTTGTTGGCAGTTTGTCTCTGATGTAATGTTGTGTTTCGTGATTTTAATTAGATTTGAGTTCCCTATCTTGACTTTTCACTAGGTTTATCTTCAAAGTCCTCTTTCTCTGGGTCCAAGCTGGATTTGTAAAAGTGAAAAGGAAATAGAGGTTTTGGTGTTTCGGTTTGTCTCTTGGGTGATTTTAAAGTACTTCTAATTACATGACAAAAATAAGCTGCTAAATAAAAAAAAAAAAAATCACAGTTCAGTAACTTTCACCTTACATAATCTCAAAACATAGTATCAAACTTTTTATGGTAACAGTGGTGCTGTCAGTTTAGTAGAAAATACCCTGATAGCTTATTGCAGCCTAGGCTGCTGTCTGTTGTGTTGGCAAGCACACAGGGCTTGCATGGAAATTACAAAGAATTCTAGTAGAGAATGCTCACTCATCTCTCTTTAGAGATTGAGTTCCAAACAAAATTATTAAAAATTTCAGCGCTTAATTGGAGCAATTCACATGCTTCTCTCCCGAATCCTCAAATATGCAGCCTGCGTGAATTTGTTCTATTTAACACTTTGTCATCAGGTGACAGCTCTAGTTATGTTGTCCTGACATGCACGTTACCAGCAAATTTGGTATTTATAGGACATACTGTTTTGCAACCTACTCATAAGTCTGATATTTCAGAAAACCCAAGTGTGGCCATTGGAGAGAGCTTGCTGGTTGCTGCCTGACAAGAAATTAATTGTACTGCTTTTCAGCATTTCTATCAGATAGAATAAGCTATTTTTAAACTGTTTGTTGCCAACATGACCTCAAAATTAGAACATGTAGGAAAATGGGTTTGGTTTTTGGTGAAAAGGAAATACTTTGGGCAAAATGCCACTTCAGTTTCTCATACAAAATGTAGTTGAGGACCTCTTATTCTTATCCTCCCCTGGAGACTGAGATTCCTGGTCAGAATAAATGTCTGATAAGGCGTCAGTCTCATGGGCACCAGTAATGCCCGGGAGGAGAAGTCCAACAGAACACTCACATAAACAAATATTATGATAAGGCAATTAGACTGCGGTTTTTCACAAGTGGTACAGTGGTTGTGTGCTCTCCTCAGTCCTTGCTTTGCTATTCACTGAAGTTTTTGAGATTCAGAGTTACCTTGAGATCTTCAAAACTGGCACGTGAGCCTTACTGCATCTAATTGTATCTGCTGAAGAGTCTGTTGCCTCTTTTGGCAGAGGGGAGTATCTGTGTCCATTTGTCCCTCACTGGAGTTCAAGGTCGGGCAGCTAGGCTGTGAGCCATGTGCTGACCAGATTTCTGCACTTTTCACTGAAGCAGCTGGAGCAGTGGTTTTGCTCATTGTGCTGTGGCACTGCCAGTCTGCAGCAGGGACAAGAGTGGGTGTCTGTCCTTATGAGCTGAGGTGTCATGTAGAGATTTGCTGCAGTATGTTTCACCTGCCCAAGGTGATTGCATGGCCTCCCTTGGAATTCTGATTCCTTCAGACAGGTGCACGGAGTCTGCAGTTTGTGAAACAAAATACATAACTAGTACTGCTGTAATCCCTCTCTAAGCCTTGATGGAGAATAGAAGCTTTGCAGCTCCTCTTAAAACTTTGAGAATTGCCTTCACACATTCAGAGATTTTAAAATCGCTTATAGCTTGTGAAATAAACAATGTTTATCAAAGAATGTTATGATTTAACCCCAGCTGGCAACTAAATCCCATCCTGCCACTTGCTCACTCTTCCCAGTGGTATGGGCAAGAGAATTAGAAAAGCAAAAGTGAAAACTTCATGAATTGAGATAAAGATAGGTAAAACAAAAGCCACACAGACAAGCAAAGCAAGAAATTGATGTAATGCTTCCAATGGGCAGGCAGGTGTTTGGGCATCCCCAGGAGAGCAGGGTTCTACCACACACAATGGTTACTTGGGAGGAGAAGCACTGTCGCTGTGAATGTCCTCCCCCCCGCCCAGTTTTACAAGCTGAGCATGGTGCATATGCTGTGGGCCATGCCTGTGGTCACTTGGGCTCAGCTCTCCCAGCTGTGTCCCCTCACAACTTTTGTGCCCTGCAGCCAACTCAATGGTAGGGTGGGGTGAGAAGCAGAGAAGACCTTGACTTAGTGTAAACACTCCTTAGCAACAGCTAAACCAATGCGTTATCAACATTTTTCTCAGCCTAAATCCAAAACTGCACTGTACCAGCTACTGGGAAGAAAATTAACTGTCCCAGCTGAAAGCAGAACAGAGCTGCTTCAGCTTGTTGAGTGGTAAGAAATGTACGTTTTTTATTTTGCACATGTTTTAATCTCTAAATCCACTCAAGTAAATTCAAGAAAATATTTTATGTTCCTAGTTATGACAAGCATTTTGTAGCTATGAAGGAATGAAGTTAACACTTCTTTATAGCTAGATAATTGTGATTGAGAATCCTTCAGCAAGTTCCCATGCCTGCACTTCCACTGCTTGTTAGACCTCCTGACTGTTCCAGGTACCTGCTAGGGACAGTTGCCTGTAGCCTTTGGCGTACATCCCAGCCCTTCACTTAATTTGCATTTGGATTTCACTTTGAGTGTCACACCTTGTAGCTTCAAATGCTCATCAAGCAACTTTGAGCATAGTGTTTTCTGTAAAAGTGGTGTTTAGTATGGCTGTTTTCTAGTGTAGAAATACTTCAGGAATTATCCATATCCCATATCCTGGAAGAATGCTCCAGAAGGCTGCAAGACCTGCAATAATGGAATTCAAATGCCACTGAACTTGTGTGTGTGACTATCATGCTTATTTGTGCTTAAAGAATTAACATCACCACACTTAAATTGCCCAGTCCTAGTGATATAGTGGTGTTTTCTTTATCCATGGGTACATCTCTGAATTATTACTTATCTTACAATATTTATTTTAATAGATGATGGAAAGAATGGAATATTCTAGAGAAATTAGCCAGTATCATGCCACTAAGATGCAGTGGGAACTGACTTGTTTAATTATCTTCTGCTTGAAGGAGAAAGTAGCAGTTACTGAAGGAAATTTTAGGGAGTCAGAAACAAAACACACACCTTTTTGTTATTGGGAATGGCTAAAGTGCACCATGAGATACAAAACAATGTAGTATTTGTAATTAGTGGTGGGCAGTGATTTTCTAGAATACTTTTAATTTCTAACTATTTTTCAGCTTTGAAATAGTTGCATTTTGGCTTTAAACTTCTTAATTGTCAGATACCACAAACAGGAATGTGTTGATTTTTCTCACTTATGTCATATAGTTTTGACTGGGAGATACTAGTTATTTCCAAGGTTCAAAATGGTATTCTAACAGCTTTTAAAGCAGCTTTCATTCAAAGGCCAGCTATTGACACCTGTAAATATCTATATTCTGTAGTTTATTCAATCTAATGGGAAATAAGCATATGTAAACAAATTAGATTTTGTTGCCTTGCATTCTACAGCATCTTTTTTTTTTCAATCAAAATGAGATATCATGATTGTGAGGAAGCTTATTTTTCAGGAAAGATGACCAAATCTCAAGAAGCCTTTCAGTAGGTCTTCAGTATTCCCCACTTTGTATCCCATATGATTTTATTTCTTCAGGTGAATATCGAGTCTTTTTGTTAGTAGTAATTTCTCTGATAGATTCTTGGCTAATTGTAGTTTGAATCTAGTCTAAAGTGTAGATTGGATTGTATGTAGAAATTGATCCATAAAGGCATAATGTATACATGTATATATATAGTATATATAGTATTTTGAATTCTGGACTTCGGAAGTGTATTTGCAGCACTCTCTTCCCCTTTGGAAGAAATGTATTTCTCATTTAACTGTAACAATTCTACCAGTAGAGTAAGCAAGGGCTGGACTGTTCCCCTCAGTAAAAGTGTGAACCTATCTCTTGTACTTAATGAACAGCACAAGGACCTGATTTTAGGAGCAGTTTTAGAGCTATGAATCCTTGCCTTGCATGAGTGCCTTGGAAGCTTTTGCTGTTGGTGTCCTGCTTGCTTGCTTTAGGTAGATGTTTAAATTTGGTGAGGCAGGATTTCATGTGCATCACTCTTCAGAGCTTCTTGTCAGCTATTTTAGGTAACCATATGCTCCCAGTAATAGTTATTTCTGGGTCCAATGCTTCAGTTGCTGTAGAAAGTTGTTAAACAAGTAATGTGGATTTGTATTTTCTGTTTTGAAGGGAATATCCATTTGTGTCCAAAATATTTTCCTGTCACAGGTCCTTCCATTCATCTTTGCAAAAGCTCAGGTTTTCCACAGCGTCATTTATCATGATCGTGGTTGACCCAAAGTGGCTGAATGTGTGTTTGGTGCCTATTGGCAGTATTCTTTTTTTCTTCTTTTAGGACGTGAAAATCTGAGAAATGAACAAATTACGGCAAAGCTTTAGGAGAAAGAAAGATGTCTATGTCCCAGAGGCCAGCAGGCCTCATCAGTGGCAGACGGATGAAGAAGGTGTTCGTACTGGCAAGTGTAGCTTTCCTGTTAAGGTAAGAGTTTCTGCCTTTCTTTTGGATATCCACGAGGTACTCTTGCCATGAATTATTATTTTGGGGTTTTTTGGCAAGCATAAGCCAGAGAGACATGCTTCATTACACACTGACCTATTTTACAGTCAGCTCTCATTGCAGAAGATGTGGCTTTTTTCTTAAAACCAGATGGCTCACGTAACTAATGCCTTGGAAAATCAGTCTGAGATATCCTACATTAGTATCTACCTGGAATAAATCATATAGCTAGGTAGAGGAGTAATATAATATTTGTCTTAATTTTTCTGGAAGATCAGAAATAGACTTTGTGGATTGCATGGAAAGGTACTCGCTTCTCTCTGTTAAAAGTGTAGTTCTGGTTACAGTTTGACTTGTAAGGTAGGCACAGGGCTGTGCTTGGAAAGCAATCCTTCCTTCCTTTCAATAATTGAAAATATTTTCAAGTATCACCTGGGATTTCAACCAGTGCATGAGATTAGAAGCACTTGCTAACTTCTGAGAATGTCTCTGTGCAACGATCTTGTGTGTATATATTATAGACTATTAATGCATATGAAACTGAAATTGCCTTCTAAAATTCTGGAAACTCATACCAGATTATCAGAGTATTATAAATAGATATTTTGTGTCCATTTCTCCTTCCTCTTTATTTAAGAAACAATAATTTAATACTTTAGAATAGTATTTAATATTAATACTTAATAAATACCAGAGTAAAAATAAATATAGGGTGGCTTGTTGCATATGCTAATGAGTTAAATATCTATGTTCAAGGAACACAGTCTCTGGTTCTGACACCTAAGGACCTTTCATTAGTTTTTCACTGTATTATGCTTAAACTAATTCTGTCTGATAGTTAAACATGTGATGTTGCTAGGTGGAATTCTTTAAACTGACTGTTGCATATTTTTGTGAAGTTGTGGGTTGGCGTAGGTATGTGGTAAGTATGAGATAACTTTCACACAAGGTTAATGCCCTGCTTTACCCTATTAGAGTTGTTTGTGTGCTTTTACATATACTCAAGTGTATACAACATTTCTAGTTCATGGCTGCTTGCTTATTTTTGTCTTGAGTTATTCTTCTAAGAGGAAGGAACTGTAATTCAGTACTAAACAGAGATGGTGTTTTGCCAAAGCTTTGAAAGTAATTGCTCTGTGAAAGCTCAAACTTAGATTAAGGTTTAACACTGTCTAGGAGAGAACAGAGTTGTAAGTTTGAGGGTAGTGACTTTTCATAATTTAGGCATTATACAGGTTGAAAAGCAGAGTGCTCAATTTCTAGGCATTTAGTTTTATTCAAACTTTTTCAATCTTTTACTGAACACAAAGGATGTGAACCACTTCACACTGTTAAAAGACTGACTTTTTTTAAACTCTCAGTCAGGACTTGCACTTCTAATGACAAGTGCTTCCTGTATTTAAATGAAGCATTCATCTATTCTGGGCACATGTACCCAAAGTCAAAAAAGGTTTTGGCCTATTCTGTGCTGAAAAGGCATAGAAATGGATGAATCTTTGCATCTTGTCATCATGATGGGACTTATGTGCACTCATTAGTCTGCTTTTAATTGAAATTCACTTAATTAATTTAATTTGTTCTTCAGAAAAAAAATGTTTTTAAGGTAAATGTAAGGGACATTTCTTGATTCGGTCAGAATGGTGGACTATTAATGTCTGAAGAACTTGCAATTAGGTGAAAACTTAAATTCAGAAGAATTTGATATTGAGGCAGTTTATCTTACTTGACTAGAATTTATTGTCTGAAATAGTGTGCATTGATATGACAAAGTGGAAATTTTTATAAGGCTTGAGATGCAGAGTGGGTGTTAACTGGTGTTTAATAGATAGAGACAGGAAGTATGCCATTGTGAGGGAACAAGATAAACCAGATGTAGAGTCATCGCTTTAGTGGGTGGTTCTGTATTTTGCTCACAGAAAGAATAGAACTTTGTGCTATTGAAGGAGAGTATCCTGTTACGCCTGTCTTGGGTATTTTTTGGGAATTCATACATTCCAGGAAAAGTATACAGTCTCCTATGCCCTTAAATATCTAATGAGGTGGCTTTTCTTCCTGATGCTCCTCAGTGGAGCAGGACAAAGTGAGATATTGTGGGGAGAATGGTTAATAAATAGGAATGCATTCAAATCTGCAAGATGGTGAAGATACCTGAATTTTCTTTAAGTTAAGTTTTGCATTGGGAATTCCAAAGTGGTCCATTGTCTGTAGTGTAGCTGCTCAACCACACTTGAATATGTTGGGAGAGCTGGGGAGGGGCACAGGATTAGCCTGTTCTTACTTCTTATCATCTGCCTTGCCCACTCTCTAGAAATCATCATCTGTAATTCCTTGGAGCTCAAAGCATAACTGAGTAGCAAGACCAGAATCTGTGCAGGGGTGGTGAAGACTTCATCTGTACTCAGAGAAGACCTGAGAATTCTTAATAAATGTTGCTGCAGCTGTCTGTAGTATTTTCTGTTTGAAATACATGAGAGTAGTGTGGTAGCAGCCAAGTTGTGGGCTTTGTTTCTTCTAATGCTTGCTATTTTATATAGGTAAGGCTCTAGTATTATTTTTTTTTATTTTGAGATAGAGAAGACTAGTGCAAACATGTAAGGGAATGTTTGTTCTTGGTTTCTCTTGTATAAAAAGATCTTTTAAATTGGTTTGGTTTTTAACTTCTTCCTTTGGGCATTTATATTTTGTCCAGAGCTTGGGTGTTTGTAGAGTGCTACCACAGATTTATCCTTTTTTAGACATTACAGAGCATATGGAAGCACTTTGAAAGTCATGTTGCAAATAGGATTTCATCTTGCCTTCAGGCTTCGCTCTGCTAGTGTTGGACAGGGACTCCAATAGCTGCTCATTCATTGTGCTTGGAGGATGGCGTTCTGCGAACAGGTTTAATGTTACTGAAAGATTTTCTACGTTGGCGTGTTTCTGGAAGGTCTTCCTGTGCTATGTCCACAGCTGATCCTTGTTGTTAAAGTCCTTAAGTGTTCTGTTGGATTTTGAGCAGATCTGATACATCTATGGATTGTCTTCCCTTTGAGAGAGAAAATGCTCTGTGGAAAGTACAGCCAAAATTCATGTTATGTTCCTTTATGTTGCTTTAAAATTCAGGGAAGTAGATTTGACTACAGTTGGTTCTCTCCAGTGCTGTGCTCCTAAATTTGGAGGTGGTGATAATCATGAGTGAATACTGTTCCTTTTAGTCACAGTAGCACTCCTTTTTGTTAACAGCCTGTGTTTTTGTACTAGTTGGTGAGGCTGTGTTGCAGGTAGCCAGGTATTGATCATATTTTCTCAATCATCTTAGTGTATGTAGATGTATTTACAGATAGTTCTTCTCTGTGTTGGAAATCTAACCACACCTGAGGTGGTAACCTGACACTCAAAGATAGGGCTGTGCAATGGCTACTGACTTTGCTGTAGTGCTCTTCTGTGTAAACTGCTTTGAATCCGTTAAGTTAGATTGAAAGAAGAGCCAAGGAGAGACAGGTCCTGTGTCAGCAAAGGTATGAAAAGGTTAAACTTGAGTTTAGAAAAGTGACTTGTAGACTTTTCCTATGATGTTGCTCTCCTAACTTTGGTGGTGTGGAGGCATAATACCTTGCAGCTTTTATAGGTATTCAACAAGAGTTGCCCCATTATTTAATATGGCACTGGTACATCTGTTGCAGTCTGTGCAGAAGTCTATTTTCAGGGACAAATTCTTTTCCACTGTCCTAACAAGCTGAAAGGTAAATACTGTATTTCAGTAGTGAATCCTTCCTCTGAGAGAAAAAGATAGATAAATACTGTATATAGGGGTGTTAGATGAAGAGATTGTATTTAAAACTATTTAGAAGTTGAATATTCTAACAGACACTACAGCTGTGCTTGTCAGTGCTATAATTTATTTATACAACTTTATACATTAGAATTGCAACAAATGAAGTTCTTTGACATCTACATTTTCAAACTTGCTTTCTTGCTCCAGACACTACCTCACTGAAAACATGCAGCTGTTCTGTGGTATAATGACTAAAATATTTGACACTAGGGCTTCTTTTGTGTGAAAAGGCTTTTCGAGTGTCCCTCTGGGTAAGTGGTTTTCATTCATACAAATGCTCTTTGGAGTAACTGGCCTGTGAAATTTATATCAGAAAAATTAGGTCATTTCCTTCTACCTAAGAGAACTAAGCAAACAAGAGATTTGCAAATTCTTGGTGGTTCTGACTGAAAGGATGTATTAAACAGACTATTAACACCTGGTTACTACCTTGGTGTTCTGGAAGATGCAGCTGTTGTGTGTATTTTGGATAATTTGTTTTGTACTGTCACTTCCATGTTCTTGGTGGTCAGTGTCTTCTGACCTTAAGGCATCTAAGGCTACTGTTGTATATCGCCTGCAAGTTTACTTGCATTTTTTAATTTGACCTGAAAGACTAAAGATGTTGGTGAAAACACTGGTGTGGAAGAGTAACAAACCACATTTCTGTCTCTGGCATCCAGGGTTTGCTGCTGAGTACCTGGTATCATTGGAGTTAGCCTTTCCACTGAATTTGGTTTCTGTGTTACTGTTGATAAATAACTATTGTATGGATACAGTTGCACTTTTGTATATAAAAGAACTGACTTTTCAGAACAAGTACTCTTGAACTGTTTCCTATCTAACCTTTGCTTTGATGGGAGATGTTTGGAAGTATTGCTTTGTGTTCAAGAAGAGGCAGAAGGAAAGGGAGCAACTGGCACAAGCCTTGTGGGGTATCCTCACTGGGACCTGTGAATGCCAGTTCTCATCCCTGGGGTCCCTGTGTTTAGGCTGTTGAGCTGTTCATGGCACTGCTGAAACCACCATCAGTAGGAGCTAGGCTGTTTCAGTCACTTTGCTTTGTGCTCTCACACCACTTGTGGTTGCCCAGGTATCCTGTTTAGTTTTGGAATTTGCACATTACTTAATGTCAAATATATGAATCTCATTTAAAAAATAACTTCTTACATTTAATAAGTTTATAAATACAGTTTGCATTCTGTTTCTCCAGGTCAGAAAGACTGGGACCAGCACAGGTGACTGTGGCTTTTATTTTATGTCTTAAATGCACTTCTAGTTTGAAATAATAGCTGTGAAAGAATTTACCAGCGTGATGCTGAAGTGCCTTTAAGTTAAGCATGTGATATTTTTCACTGTGAAAGCCTGAGGTACTTGAATAGTCTTTGGAAACTATGTTAAGTATTTTTAAGAAGTTAATGTGACAAATCTGCTGATTTTTGAAATGTTGTACAGCCTTACACATTAAACACTAGGAATCTCTACCTCTGAAGGCGTGAACTGCTGTTAGCAATGAACAGTAATCATTCCTATTGAATGCTAACCCTCAGCAAACAATGGCACATTTTAAAAATCCTGCAGCATTTAACATCACAGGAAAAAGGCTGGAAGTCTGCTAATTATAAAAGATGGTGATTATAATGGAAGGTATGAAGCTTGCCTCCAATATATTCCTATGCATTTTTGTCATGGCTAAAAGGAATGTAAGGCAATCCCTAAACTTTAAACTTTTCACCCTAGTGTCCAACCCCTTGTTTTGTTTGAAAAGCCTTACAAACAGGAAGTTTTAAGTGAAGCTTCTTGATGAGTTTTAAAATCCTTCTTCCTTTGGCAGAGGTGAAATTCCTAAACAGTTTTATAAACTTCAGGTTATTTTAAAGATATTACAATTAAAATGGTTTGGATTGCCTTGCAGAAATATTTATTTCAAATGTAATTTAACTGTTGGAAATCAAAAAGTTCTCATTGGATTATACTTCTTAATTATGTTTTTTAAAATTAGGAGATCCCCAGTGTTGTACATGGAAACTGAATTTTTTGCAGGAGTTGAAGAAAAGGTACAGTGCACCTGTGCAGTTCAGTATGTATAAAACTTTGTGCTATCAACACTTGATTTTCTTTTATATATTCTTTACTTTTTAGAAAAGAAAGTATTAAATTTATTAAATAGTGCTGAATTCCTGGAAAAATAGGAATTGCACATCAGAGCACACAGTTGAAAACCAAAGTCTGACAGTACATACATGAAGCTGTGAAGGGACTAGGAGAAATAGAGTATTTAGCTACATCAAGGGAAATTTAGGATATGCATTAGCAAAAACAACTCAGCTAAATAACATCCTTTTCTACAGTGAGACGTATAAACTACAGAGTAGAAAGTCTAGCATATTGATCTCCAGTTACAGAAATGTCATAATACTTCAAGGCTGACTTCTCTGATGTAGATGTGGAAGTAGATCCTGCCCTAAAGCAAGTCCTGTCCTACATAACCTTCTGAGTTCCCTCTCTGCCTCATTTTAAGGATTTGTAGGAAAATGAAGAATATAGCATTTGTGCATCCTGTATTGAGTTTCTTTATTGCATCTTTGATATTCCTGACTCACAGTGTTATTTCTGTTGACAATGATAAAGGTCATGTGAGAAGCAATACATGAAATGCTCAGTGTGGCTCTTAGGTGGTTGTGATGTAAAAAATAGGGAGAACTACTAGTACAGATACTGCTTTAGATTCTTTTGATCCTTATTATTCAGAGACATTTAGCAGTCATACACTGCTATAGTTCCTGTTTTGGGGAATTCAACAAGTTGTTGAGACATTTTGATTTCTGGTGACATGTGTAGCATCCTAACTAACCTATAGCTTTGACTAAGCAAAATTAAACTTTATTGATGCTTAATCATAGAATTTCTGTTGTCTGTGCTTCTACAGCTTTGTCTGACCAAACATCTGTTTCAAACTAATGAATTTAGAAAGCAGGAGCATGAGTGTGAGAGAAATAAAATATTGAACATTGGAATGTAAATCTTAGAAGTCAGCGGAAAAGTAGCTCAGCTTTAAGACATATCCAGGATTTCTGGATTAAGCTTATGTCTACTTGCAAGACAGCATTTCACTCTGAAACTTTGGTGCTTAGACTTTAATTCTTGAGCAATGGCCATTCTAGAAGCATATTTGCACATGCAGATGTCAAGCAGTCAGTCTTACTGTTGCAAATAATACCCCAGAACTTACAGAGAGGAAGAGGGAGGAATGTTATTGCCTCTAGGATAAATACCAAGAAATGTTGGTGTGCTTCTCTTTATGGCAGCTCGTTTCCGAGCATGGGGTACCTTGGCCAAGACTTCAAGTAAGCTAATTTCCTGTGTCCATCTAGTTTCAAATGTAATCCAAAGAACCTAGTCTGTTGCTGCAAATAAAACAGTGCTTGTGAACATCTGCTGATACAGAGGGAACTTCAATTATTTGTGTAGCTGAGTCTGTTTCAAAGGGAGACTGTAAAAGCATATTTCCAGGCTTGAACAAACAGAACTGGCTTGAGTGAGTTGTCCAGGTTGAAGGAGCTCTGGTGAAGGCTCTTCTTTTTGCCAGATGTTGAACTTTGAAATTTTGAAAACTGAATCAACCAAGTATTTGTGAGAGAAATGAAAACAAAGAAGATCAGGGCAGTACTAGGACACAGATGGTGTTTTATTTCTGACCTGATATATCAACCCTTGATGTTTTAGTAAGAGCAATTTCAGTAGCATGTATTTGGGAGAAGACAGTAGGAAAAGTTCACCAGAAACACTTGATATGGTAACTTGAGTGCTTGGTTTTTAGATGAAGTTGGAAAAAGTTTAAAATGTTGAGAAAGAGTAAAGTTTCTCAAGCACTTTTAAAATTCTAAGGATGCTTTGCTGTGTGGCAGTTTAACTTGTTCCTGTGTTGATTGCTTTATGTTTGGTTTGAGATTGATACCAAACATCACCTTCAGTGAAAGAACATAAAAATCAGTGATGAAGGGGGAAGGTTTTTTGGTTTTTGTTTAATTTGCTGTACCATAATCTCATCTTTTTGCTAAAAATGTCAATATAAGCAGTGCTTCTATTTGATAATGTTTGCATTAAGGACTTTTCTCCAACAGCCTCTGAAAGTGTTTTATTTAGATTAGAGCTTTTATGTTACGTTACTCTGTATGTGGACTCTGCCCACATGGATTTTAGCTTTCTGTAAAAGCACTGGTGGTTAATTTCTGGTATAGCGATTAAATCTCTTACAGAACAACTTATGTCCGAGAATTGCTGATGTCATGACTATCATTCACTGGTTGCTATGGAAATTAAGTAGGAGTGCATTCAATATTAATACTACACTCCTGCTATGTGCATTTTCCTGATGGAAAAGTACTCACTTTCTCCAGGGATGCTAGCTGCAGCAATCCCTGTGACAAGAAATGCTCTTTGCAAATATATCAGGGGTGCTCCTTTCCTTACTCTTCTCAAAGTCATCATCCACCACAGTATGGCTCAGGCAGTTCGTGTTGGGTTCTGCGTGCCCAGTACTTACGTGTCCCAGGCCTTGAGCGTGTTTGTGATAATGTGCTGTCATGGATTTGCATGAGACTTTACTTACATAGGACAGTTGCTGCCTAGGCACTTCAACAGTCTGTTTCTTCTCCTTTAGTTTGAAAGGGAAGTTCCTTTCAAAGATTCTGAAAGGTTGTGTATAAAAGTGTGTGATTTGTGTATCTGCTTTACAGTGGTTTCCATATAATCTCTTTCTGGCGATGTAGCAACAGAGTTTAACAATAGTTTATTTTTCTGAAGTTCTGAATTCTGGTGCTTAACTTTCATTTCAGACTCTAACTAGTAGCTGCATTTCCTTTATTAAATTTTGAAATGTCACTCTTAAAATGCTGTTGCATTAGTAAGTTGAGCCAATATTTCAAATTTAAGGCTAAGTTGAGATAGATTTACAGTTTATCACTTTGGTCTAAAATACAAAGAAGATGTTTCAGTTTTGACAGAGTTTTTTGCCAATCTTCTTGAGGAAATATTTTTGTCTTTGATTACTATCCATTAAAAGCCAGATAAATTGTAGCACTGATTAAATATGGGAGCTGTGTATATCTACTCTCAGACTGATGAAAGAAGCTTAAAGACTTGGAAGGGGACCTGCTGTTTAAGGGGCATTTGGCTATGAAAAGGAGAGGACCACAGCGTTCTGGTTATAGAATTAAAATTTATTTTTACAAGAAAGAAGAGTATATTGGCACATATAAGCAATTAACACACCACCACTTCATCCCAGAAAAATCAAGCAAAACCAAAGCAAGAAGAATTTTGAAATTGGCTGTAAAATGTTCAATGCCAGCACTAATGATGAGCTTTTGGCTTCTGTAAAACTGCTTTCTGCAATGGCGAGAACAAGTTTTTTTTTCTTTTTTATGAAGGGCTAGAAGTGTAATATGTAAATGCAAACAAAGTACCTTTTGTCCTCTATATCATAAAGAAGTATTGTATGACAGTGTAATTTATTTTATAATTCAGAATTGATTGATGCTCAATGAGGTCAGTGGGTTGTACCCCTTTGGTGTGGATAGATGCACTTGATATGTGTCATAATGTCTCTATTCACAGGAGTGGAAGCAGTATTGAAAACTGCAGCTAAACTTGCTGTCTCCAGCAGCAGTGGCATGACTGATTGCTGGAAGTTGGAACATGGGACTTGAATGGAGGTTTGGCAGCACAGGAGAGAATGGTTGTCTGTTTTGCAGTGTGACATGAGGCAATATTTACCCTGCTCTGTTTCTCCCTTTTCCAAGCAAAAGGCAGGTTGCCAAGTACAGGGGCTGAATGGTTTGAATCTTCAGTTGGAAATATTCTGGCTACACATAAATGAGATGTGCAGATAGGTCAGAAAATCTGAAAGTTGCCCTCTATATAGATGATACAAATGGTCATGCAGACTAGATGGTTCATTCCTTACACTTACTTTTTTTTATGTCCAGTGTAAACTACAGGCTCGTTCCTGTCTATGTCAGTCTCTTCTTAAAGAGAAGTTACTAAACTCAAAACTTTCTCAGGACAAATGTACAACAGAATTTCTGCATCTCTGGAACTTCTCCCAGAGGAGTCATGGCACAACTGAGTAGTTGATGATGTACATATGTACTTCAGACACATAGTAATTGCATCTTTAGTTGTTACTGTTTGCATATTTTTAGGATTAAAATGTTCTTCTTCGTGTTCTGGAGAAATGAACAAGATCTTGCGCAAGTGTTCAGCAAGCTCAATTGGGGGAGTTTTGGCTGTTTTGGCAGCTCCAACATTCAATTATAAGGCTTCAGCCTCACAGAGCTCATTTTGAAAAAGCTCTAAAGAGGCAGATCTCTTTTATTTACCTTCTAATTTCAGTGCAGTTTATTTTTCAAGCTGTTCTCCAGCTGTGAGAGCGGATTTAAATGAAATTCTTCCAGAATTGTTCCATCCACATTTAACTCAGTTTAAAAAAATGCCACATCGTGAGATTTAGTGCTAAAGCTCTCTGTCACTTAAGATATTGTAAATCTTTCAGCAGTTCAATGATATATAGAGCCTCCTCTTCTGGAGCATCTTGCCTTGCATGAAAAAAACTCAACATCCCAATTTCTCTTAAATCTTTGAAACAATCTTGCTTTGCTCCATATAGTTGAATCTCTAAATCTGAGGATGCTTCAGTATGGTGCTGCGAGTGAAATGTTTTTTTTGTCCAAGTCTAGTATCCTAATTAATAAAAGAAAATCTAGGAGATTTCAAATAACTCACGACAGAATAGTCTGTTATAGAGAGCAACTTCTTAATAGGTTATTAAACTTGTGTTTAATAAACTACATTAAGTGACACAAGCATTGATTCTGAATATTTCTCATATTTTAAAACTACTTATTCACTCTCTAGCTAGCCTAGAATCTAAATGCTGGATTGCATGTAACTCTTACAATGGCAAGTAAATTAGGGAAAGTTTATTTCACCTATAGCTCTTATTACAAAACTTCAGAAAGGTTTTGAGAATTTCTCTGATTTTCTTCAAGAGTTAAGTACTTTGAATAAGGATATGAATTTTTCTGAGAGAGCACTTCCTTTCACTATCAAAAAAACCCCTATGATTGGAAAAGGCAGGGAAATTAGAGAAATTAAAGCTAAAAGTTTGAGTGTAAAACTATCCATGGTAACCAGAACACTACACTCTTGATGTATTTCTTGCAACTGGTTTCTCTATAGACTAATATTATTCTGGGTTGTAAATTTAAAAGCTTTGAAGCTTGACGTTTCTATTCACTGTTGTGTTGCTAGGGGGGTTTTTAAGTAGTGCTTGGTAAGATTAATATGTGGAAAACAGGTGGGTTTTGTTTTGTTTTCTTTTTTAAACCTCTCTTTGTAAGAATGATGAATGTCTCAGTGTCCACATAACTGTTGTAGTAGTGAGGATAAACAATTTTGGTTTACAATTTTAAAAAAGTGAGTGGGCAAATTTCTCATATTTGGACATTACCATTGAGAAATATTTGATCATCTTACTGTGTAGTGTGGTTTGGTTTTCAATACTATATATATTTATCATTATTCAAAAATAATTTATTCGCCATTATCTCTATACTGATGTAAAGTTTTCATGCTATGCTAGTAAAAAAAAAATTACTGAAGCTCATGGTGAATAAGCAGGAAAGCAGAGTTTTTAATACTTTTCAATTACGTATTTTCCCCTGAGTAAGGAAAGTCTGTCTTTCCCTCCAAATTTCTATAGTTGTATTACACTTTTCTGCTGATGCTGGTGTCCCCATAGATAAACACAGTCACACCTCCAAATGCAGGTTTAAAAGAAGGCTGGCAAAGTGCTGGCTGGTGATGTCTATTGCATCAGCTGCACTGAGATGAGTTCAGAGACTGGATTCGTCAAAACCCTGGGACTTTAAGGAGCTGCTATTAACCTTTCCTCCCCATACTCTTTCCTGCAGTACTTGGGACATGTTGAAGTGGATGAGTCCAGAGGAATGCATATCTGTGAAGATGCTGTGAAGAGGCTGAAATCTGTATGTATATTTGTTGAATGAAAACGTTGGCTTTGGGGCTGTCAGCATTACTGGGAAAGGTCTGTTTGGAGCAGTGCTCCAGCTAAAGACTGAACTTTTGACCCATGTTAGGAGAACAGTTGGCCGGTTTGAGAGCACTGCTGCTCTTGGGGGGACGTGCTAATCTGATGATGAGAGGGAGAGTTACAACTGTTCTTTCTACTTGCAGAAACTATTTGCAAAACAAATGTGTAAAAGTTCTCTGTGACCTTTCAGGCTAAGTTGGTACCCACATGGGACTTCAACCATTGTTTTTTAACAGCTTCTCCCTCTCTCTCTTTTCTTCTCCCCCTCTCTCTCTTTCCCTCTGTTGCCTGCCACTTTAATAGTGACTTAATTCACCATTATTATACAAAATATTACTTGTTTTAGGATGCTTTTTTTTCTAATGCACTGCAGCATTGTAGTCATGCATGAAATAATCTGGCTTGCATCTGCTCAAAGTGGCCTGAAGGCTGCCTAATTCTGATATGTCATGAAGTGGGCTGCTCTTAGTTTGGCTTCTGTGAACGTTTGCTCCTGTAAATGGCACTCGTTCAAAGCTCTTTGTATTTCTGTGGCTCATTTGAAGAGGTCTTGTCATCTCTTTCCTGTAGTAATAATACCACAAAATCCTGTGGAAATAGCAAACTCCAGAAAGGCAGTGATCAGTCTGTCAAGGAACTGAGGCTTTAACATCATTGAAAAGAACAGGCAAAAGGACATGAAAAACTTGAATTTTTAATAGAGGTAGAGAACTGCATTCCTTGTCATCACTTCTCTTACATGTTTTATCTATATTCTTCAGTATGCATTCAGTGGAAGAAACCCTTGTATCCTTGCAGCTCAACAAAATCCATTAAGTCCATCAAACCCTTCTGCTGCACTTTTACTGGTTTAAAATGTGTGCCACTGGACATCCCTTTTCTTTCCTCACCAAGTCTGAGAGCTCAAATGGTTTCCATCTGAACCTGCTTTTCCTTTCTACATAGCACACAGCAGAGGATTAGAGGTTATCTTTTCTGCCTTCTGTTGTTCTGTAAAGTTTGTGAATTGGTTTAGTGCTCTGATTAAAATCAAGTCTTTTCATTCTTTTCTTTCTCAGCTGATGTAGAGTAACCTGTTAAAGCCGCATCCCATCTGTTCCCATTCAGTCCACAGTGATTAGTGATTGATTTTTATTAAAAAGGGCGGCACAAAATATAAATTAGTTTCTTTGTTCTGTGGATTTAGTTTATGTACCTGAAAGTGCAAGTACTGACCGCATAATCAATTGCATCCGTTTTTGTTTCTTTCTGATTTTTATTCTCTCAGAATACTTTCTGTTAGCACACCAAATAGCACTGCAGTATCTACTTTGTGCAGCTTCTTTCATTATCTTCCCTGGGGAGTTAGGCTGTGAAGTAGCTGTTCTCTAGTTTATAAAAATCTTACAAGTTCACAAACCAGCTAAGTGTAGCTAAGCTTATAATTAATGAGACATAGTAAAAGCATAGCACCCAGTTTCTTCTGGAATCTGGATTTCTAGGATTGTGATTCTTGATCACATGAATTATTGATTCAAATGTCAGACTTGGATATCTGACTTTTACAGTTACTCAGCATTTTCTGAAAGTAAATAGTTAAATTTTCCTAATTCATTATGTCATTATATGTCATTATTCCAAATTGTGGAAGGCATGAATTTATCCATTCTCTTAAATTAACATTTTTCTTCGGATAATTTTGATTTTTTTCTGCTGTTTAGTGTCTATGTGTACACCAGATACAAGTGCACATCTCTTACAATTGCTATTTGTCTCCTTTGTCAGTGTTGGAAGTTGAGAAGTAGAGGTGAAATTCTCTTTGTGCCCCAAGAGGAAGATTCAGATTACTGAAATTACTTTGTTGCTAGACTCTATCAGATCCAAGGTCCGTTTGGAGCTGCTCCCTGCAATTCAAGCCCTGCCCCTCACCTCCAGCGTGTGGATTTTAAACTAGGGGCATTTCTTTAGGACATCACCATTACCAAAAGCTCTGTTCTGTACAAGACACTCTTAATTTAGCAGAAGCCAAACACTGGATGATATTTCAGCCTGTGAGGAATGTGATAAGAAAACAGTTCGTTCTTCTGGTAGTCCCTTGCTTTCACATTACTTAGTTATTTTGATGGGCTTTCTCTTGGTTTTGAAGGAATTACAAGTTTGAGTTGCAGTGCTCAAACTGAAAGACTAGCTTAAAGGAAATTGGACTTCACTTTTAATGTGGTTAAATGACACTGAAGTGTATATGGGCTATTTTAAACTTTATTCTCGGCAGGTAAGGTTTTATAAATCTCTGTAGATTTTATAAATCCAGTCACTAAAAATTAGAGTTGTTGAAATATTTGTATCCTGTGGCTTCCAAAAATTAAGTTCTGTCCGTCTTTTCTTATTCTAATTGATATATTTTTGCCTCTTAATTCTTGCTGTACAACAGTTGGCAATTCATTTTGGGGAACTGAAGAGTGTTCTTTTATAGGACTGACTGCTGGGTTTTAAATGATTTTGTGGGATTTGCTGAGAAGAATATAGAACAGTGTTAATCTTGACTTTAGGAATACTTTAATTGCTGCTTTGCTTTTTGAAAGAAAAGATGCAAACAAATATCTGTCTCTTTACTGTGGGAAATAATCTTTCAGGGATTTTTTATTACCTGCTCCTTTAATTGATGTAATTGTTTTTGAGTGTTGCATCTTGCAGAACTTGCAAATAAGTGATGGTGAGCATTTTATTCAGACATTGCTTAATTGACAGCTGAGTACAAGAAGCCACTTTTAGCTCAAGAATCCCTCATCCACACTGTACTCTGTTGTTACAGTTTTATAGCTCTGAAAGTGCACACCAACAATACTGTAATTTTCTGTCTGATGAAATGGCATCACAGTCTCATTAACAGATCAAAACCCTTCGTATTCAGCTATTAGTGTATTATTAATGTGGGCTTATATTATCAATAGAACTTAACATTTTTCCTTAATGGAATATTACCAATGTAGCTTACATGATTCCCTTAGTGGAGATATATTGCTAGCTTTGTATACATTTAATATCTGATAAGATTCTTGTAGATGGACACGAAGCTCTAAATGATTCTTCAGAACCCTTTCACTGAGTTTAAAATATTTAGTGCCAACTGGAAAGTAACTTTAAGGGCCTTGTTAAGTGTATTTGACTCAGGTGTGGGAACATCATGTAAAGACAAAAGTGTACTCTCTCATGTCATATTTTGATTTTAAATCAGCTTTAGCTTGTAGTATTGGTTTCTAACTTGCCACTTTTTGTTTTAAATTATGCTTTTGTTTTAATATATGTTCTTGTTTTAGCAGGTAAAGAGACATAACTTAATATATTTTTAAAATGCATTAGTTATCTCTAAACTACATTAACATAGTGTTGTTTAAAACCCATTTTGCATGATGCCTTTTCCATTAACCTTGTCTAGTTTATTTTTAAAAAATAATCTTGTTTAACAAGCATTTTTCTGAGACTAAAATTAACCATCACCTAAAAATGAGGTAGCTTCTGGTGAATCTCTTTAGCTTTTGCTGTCTTTAAAAAGCTATTTAGTGTAATACAGTAGTCATTGCTCAACTTGGCAGCAGCATCCAACCCCTTCTCATTATGTACAATACATTGTGATTAATCCATTAGTTCCCCTCCTAGTGTTCAGCATATCCTGTCCAAATACATAACTGTTCCTGCCTCCAAAACTGCTTAAGCTTTTCAGATGACTGAACTTGGAGATGTTCTTTATACAGTGTCTGAGTTGATGTAAATATGTTACAGGTATCTGGTAAAACATTCTGTGGAAGGACATTGGGCAGAGGGACACACCAGCAAGGCCAGGAAATGCAAAGTTGTGATGGACACTCCCTCCTTAACTTGGTGCTTCCTGGCTTTTGTTGCCTTGCATCAGAACTATAGCTTTGATTTAAATATAACCTTGTTTATCTATCAGTTCTTCAGACACTGCCTCAGGATGTTAGTGGCAATACTTTTAATGTAGTAGTATCAGTGATGAACAGGTTGGAATTGCACAGTGTAAATGTGGGGTCAGGGGCTGTCACAGAGACACTCCCTGTCTCTTCTGCAATTCTCCACCTCCTCCTCATTACTGCTATGCCAGAGCTTTCTTACAAGTGGAGTAATTTGGAAAGACGGCAGGAACAGCTCTGTGCTTCACGTCAGCTTCCCTCACACGCGGAGCAGCATGTGGCTGTGCTGGCAGGGCAGCAGGCCTGGTGAAGTCTTCTCTCATGTAGTTTACTTTCCACAGTCTGGTAACAAAATAAAGCTAGTAAACTAAACTGCATGCAAATATGCTTAAAATCGTGTGTTGGCTTTTTCTTAATGTGGATTGGGCAATCAGTATAATTGCTTTCCTGAAGAAATTTAGGAAATTGTAGTTCAGCCTTTGGTATCTTTGCACTTGCCTAACTGTCTCTGCCTGCCTGAGCTGATTTTAAAGGCTGTTCAAGCTATCAATTCAGAGTAGTAGAATGAATAACTAGTATTTGTATAAATATTGCATAAAGCCTTGGAAGGCTTTAGAGAAAGTGAAAGGGGTCTCATTTGTATTTGAGTTTTTACCACAAGGTTACCGTGAAATTCCTTGCTCTTCAGAGAAGACTGTGTAAGATGTGAAGCATAAGAGTAGCACATAAGCCAGAGCAACAAACAAATGGAATAAAATGCAGCAGCACTTAACCCTGCTTTATGTCAGCCATACATGCTTCTCCAACATACAGAACATGAGCTTTGGGGAAGAGTGATCAATACAGAGCAAACTAGACTGCAATTCTGGAGTTAGAACTCTGCATTTCACAAGAGCCTGTACGGTATTTTACTTGTTTAACCACCATGTCTGCTGCCAAGTTTGGTTTATAACCTAACCAAAAGGGACTAAACAAGGGAGAGTGAAAATAAAGTAACCACTTTGCATGAAATTGGGGCTGAGGTTTTCTTCTTTCCACCAATTTCAGGGCAGTAGCTTATTAGAATTGTGTGTGTGCCCTTTGATCTGCATTTTCATAGGATTATTTTCACATTTGCCTGTCGCACCTTCTCATGGATAACTCTAAAAACCCCTTCCTTTCCCTCCAAACCCTATTCTTGTGTGTGCTTGTTGGTTTGAAAACCCTGGGACATTTTAGCTACCTACAGTAATAGCGCTCGACTTGTCCCCCCTGTTCCTCCAGGAAAGGAAGTTCTTCAAAGGCTTCTTTGGAAAAGTAAGTTTAATGCCTTGTTTGTGCTTGCACTATAAGGAGTTACATCCCTGGTATAGCACTGCTATAAAATCAGGATGTTGAGAGTTCCTTAATCCGTTTCAGAATATTTGCTTCTAAAACAGACTTAGAAATATTTTGATCAAATAATGTGGTTTCAAAAGTAACCTGAAACAGAAACTTGTGGACTGTATCGGAAATCCAGTGTTCTGAAGTGATTTGGTGTTCCTGGAAAAAAAAAATTTCTTTTTTAACCCTTAAACTTTTGCCAACCTACATCACATGGGCAAATACCTACAGAACAGTTGAGGTCTGTGCTGTGTAAGTGCTTCATGCTCAGCTGCCTGGCAGCATGAGTTGATCCCCAAATGTTAGCACTGGGAGAAAGCAGTGTGCCATCTCTCAAACCTTCCTTTTTTGAGCACAGTCCCATTCAAAGATCTATGAAGATGAAATCAGGCATTTACGTACTATGTTTTCCTAATTTCAGCTCAATCTCCAGTTTTTATTGTTGCTCCTGTTTTCACAAGGACAATGTCTTAGATAAGAAGGGAAGCAGCTCTTTGTCCTTATTAAGAATGTGCTGCACTGGTGGCTGGGTGGTTTTATTCTTGCTGCCTACATTTCTGCAAGGCAGAAAGACCACTCTCTTTTATCTCTCATCTGTTTCCTACCTCTCTGTTTAAAATTCCTGTAAAACATTTTAATCCAGTTTTCATATGGAATTATAAAATAATGGTTTCTGAAGTATCTTGTTACAAAATTAAACTTTGCTTAAATAGAAACTATCAGGTGTGTAACGTTCATACATGCTGAAGTTTTTTGAAGCAGATTATTCTCTGGTCATGGGTTGGTTTTGGCTTTACTTGGGGAGTTAGTAAGGTTTTTGCAGCTGATCCTTTTTCACCTTTTGCTCAGTTAGTGATGCATGTCACTGTTTTTCCAATTCCAGTTTCTTCCTATGATCTGGGAAAGCACACATCCAAAGTGTAGTGATGGTGAGGGGCTAAAGTGCAGAACATGGCAGATCTGTCAGATTAATGAGAACAGTTCTGTGTAAAAATCAAATCTTGGAGTTAGGATCTAGAAAGACCAGACACAAAGTACTAAATTGGAAACAAAACAGGACCCAACCTGATTAGATATGTTAGTTTTCTCTCTACTTGTCATTTCTAACTTACATTAGGGTACATAAGAAAGTAAAGATGTAAAAGGAAAGGCATTACTTAGGTAAAAATCTTTCTTTGACTTTTTAAATTATTAAATATGCCATCTTCCCTATTACATCTTGGTTGATATTTAATGAAGTACTGGTACTTCACCACAGCATTTTATTTTTCCTTTCTCTTGTATTGTAATGTTTTGACAAAGAAGAATCTACTTCTACTTCAGCCTGTGAATTTCATTAATTAGCACTGAAGCCACTTAAATCCATAGTGTTTAGATATCCCCACAGTAGCAATGTGGCAGTACCTTTATTACAGCTTTGGCCTACGACAGGAGCCCACATCTAGGGAAATCTGCAGAAAAAGGGACAGCTGTTCTCTTATTAATAATTGAGAAATACTAATAACTCTAATATCTTTTGGCTGTCTCATATATAATTTCTCCCCAGATGCCTTGCATTGGGATTAATATAATATTCCAAACTGCAGAGCTATTTTAAAACATATCAGCAGCTTTCAGAAAGTCAGTCTAGACATGTTTGCTATCCTTATTTTTCTCCTTGTAAAAGGTAAATATGATGGATTTGTGTCTGGAAATGTTCAAGTGGTTAATATTGAAAATACTTTTTTCCAACTTTAAATAAAAATGAGATGTCTGTTGATAGCTCCAGGTTAGGCTTTTGTGGTTATCAAATAAGCTGCCTTTTTAGGCAGCTCCTTTTTAAACTAAAGTTTTTCTGTCGCAATGAGTAGTACTACAGATTTGGTGATCTTTGTCATGTTTTGCCTCCACAGAGTATGTGTATTTCTCATCATACAGTGTTTTATTCAGAGTCTGAAATGAAAAATTTTCTTTATATATACCTCAGGCTCCAGGTACATCTTAGAGCTGTGTCCAAGTCCTAGGAGAGAATAAAATACAATAGGCAGAAAAACATAAAACAAAGTAAAAGTATTTTAAAAATGCATTACTGGGCAATTTCTGTTCTGGCATCCTTAATGCTTTGTTTTCCACCTTGCAGTATGGCAAGGTATCAGAGCAGCTACTTTTTGTTTGGTGGGTGCCCATCTCCAGGGCACTGCCAGTTTGTCAGTGAGGTTCCTGTCGTGCCTGACCTGCCATGGACCTGCTTTGTCCTCCGACCTCATGTGTTAGGATAAGTGCCCACCTGCCCCCCTGGAGGCATCTGAGGACTCTGAAATGAGTCCAGATAAGGAATCTCATGCTGGAGCAGATATCTGACCTCCCCAGAAGTACTGAGCAGTGAGGTTTCTATCAGTGCTGACTCAGCACTGACGAATCAGGCTCCTGGGAGTCAATGCCACATGTGGCTCTCCTCAGGCAGTGCTGTCATCTAAAAGCTCTAGAATATGAAGACAAGCTACTGATCTGGATTTCTAGATGAGTCCCTTGGTAGCAACATTTCAGAGCATCCTGTTCCAGTGGATATTGGCCACTTGCTTTAAATATTCTTGTGTGGAGCTGCCTGTACCTCCCAGCATTTGTTACACCAGCTGAGATCCTGCATTGGAGTTCACTCCCCGTGCAGTATCTTGCAGCTGATCTGATCTTTGTCCAGTGTGTGCCAATAGTGTAAATGCTCCTGTCCACTCTGTAATCACAGTTTACTTGGCAATATCCTGCCCATAATGGAGTAGTACTTTGATTTGTATATCCAATAGAAACTGAATTAGAGGAGTATGCTCCTTTAATACATCACTGCTAGGCACAGATAAGCTGAGAATTCAGTAAATGTAAAAGTCATTTGTTGTCCGGCAGTAGTAGCAGTGGGTTTGAGGTATAGACTGTTAGGATAAGCTCTTTCATAACACTGCATCCACCATAAATATAGAAGAAGAATTTGGCAATTTAAGTGAGGTTTTTTTTTCTCTTAGGATAGCAAACCCATCTTTGGTTATCTTGCATGTGGAACCTAATGTTTCAGTGGGAAAAGAAGGCTTAGGAAGCTCTTCAGCCTTTTTGTTTTATTCTGAGAAACATAAAGTTCATGTGTTAGCTATTTGTAAATCCTCATTTGGTAAAATAATGAGTGAAGAGTAGCTCTGCTGAAGATCAGCATTGCTTCATGAAGTAACCAGCTCAGTTAAACTTGGCTTTAATACAAACTCCAGGAATTGTTCACAGTTTCTGTAGAGACAAGGCTTTTATTGTTTGCTGGGGAAAGATGTGTATCTCTTAATCTAATGATGGCAGTCTAAACCAAACAGTTACCTGCAGGCATTATTTTCTCTTCATTGTTTGTACTTGCTTGAAATAAAGATTTTTAAGAGTTATGGCTTACAAACAATCAATACTCTTTTTAAAACAGTTTAAGGAGACAGACCATTTGTTTTGGAATTAATAGAGACTTTCAGGCTGTGGAAGCTAGCTGAGCATTGAAAATAAAGACTATATTTTGTGGGTATTGATACTGCCTTTTAAAACAAAATATTAGAAGTGACTTTTATATGCTGCAATATTTTCTAACACATGTGATGGTAAATGAAAGTGCATCTTCTGTTGTGAATTGTACTCCTTCCGTTAGGCATTCCAGAATCTAAATTAAACATTCTCTGGGGTATCCAACAGGCTGGATGGTCATTTAGAAACTTGCTTCTGCAAGCACTTCTCTGTAGCTTGCTTTCATGCTGTGCTTCTTTTCTCTCTTTTTTTTTCTTTAAATGCTCTTCTGTGCAAGTCAGTGCCATTCTCTGTTCTCACCAAGCTTTTTGAAAATGCTCAGGATGTCACTGCTGCTTCCGAAATCAGGACAGATAGTTCCTCCCCAAAAAACAAACAGAAGTTCTGCCAGCACCTTTTTCTTCACACTTGCTGCTTTCTCTGAGAATGAAACCAATGTGATGTAATTGGAGACTTTTCACTCCAAGATATTTCATTCTTACAGTGTTAAAATTGGTGTTGCACACTTGGAACATGCAGTAGCTTATGCTAGAATGTATTCTTGTTCCATTACTTGCTGTAAGAATATAAAGTATACACATATGCAATAAACTATTAAAAAAATTATAAAATAGTTGCAATTCTCATTTGAAGCCACTAGCTGAAACCCCTTCATCTTTCCCCCCCCTCCCTGTTGTTGCTTTCTTCACTCCCTGCAGTGGTTTCTGGTGGGTGCCATTAGCAGCCACAAACTATGTAAACCCAGTGCTTCAAAACACATGAAGAGAATATTTTAATAACTGACTGAAGTAGGGAGATCGTGAATTAAAGTGACATGCTGAAAAAAATGTATTAGTTTTCTAGTAGTAGTTCTCTGTAACAACCAGTAAAGTTACGTTGACCTATTTTCTTTTCAATGAATTAGCTTCAGAAGAATATTGTGTTTATACTGTTCTTTGTAGCTTTCCCTTGAAAAGTAAACAGCCTGGAAAGAATCTGTAGTTTAAATGGCTCCTGAGGCTTTCCTGTGTTCCCCACTTTTACTTAGCCTCAGCTTGTGGCAGCTGAGAGTTCCCACCGTCAGGTTTTGGATAAAAGCCAGACCGCTCTCCGCTGCATCTGCTGCCGCACACCACTGCTTTTTCCAGATATACACCAAAGGGTTAAGAAATTCTATTTTTATACCTCTCCCCCAAGATAAGACATTTAGGTCTTAATAAATTAGTGAAATGTATTTGGGTGATTAATCTTAGCATTAAGCTTATGAGCTTAGTAAGCTACACAGTAACTGATGATTTTGGGGTGCTTTTAACACTGGTTTAAGGTGATGCCATGATTCTGCCATAGGATTATTGGGGCAGAGGGTAGGGCTGGTGGAAATATCAGGTAAGAATTTTCCTATATTTAAAGTTGTGCTGAAGAAGCTACCTGTGGTGTAACTCCTTATGAATGAGTGTCTTCTGACTCTAGTGGAATTCTTCACCCACTTGGTCAGTCTTGAATTCTTTACTGTCAGTGGATGTACACCTTATTTCTGCCTCACCTGTCCTGTGCCCTCTCCCCATCCCCACAATGTGCTATTTCTGAAATACTGGCTTTGGCTTGGTTCTCTTAATGTTTTGCAACTTGGATTGAGCTTTGGGCACCCTACTGACCATGGACTTCATCTACACTAAATGTTATAGTTCTTGGAGAGGGGAAGCGGGAGGCAATTGGCTGTTGGCATAAAACTGTTTTTTTTTGTTTTTTTTTCCTTTTTTTTTTTTTTTCTTTTCTTGAAAGTCTGGGAAGAAAGCCGTCAAAGCAGTCCTGTGGGTTTCGGCGGATGGACTCAGAGTTGTAGATGAGAAAACGAAGGTTAGATTTCCCTGGGCAAAAATTTTAAATCTCTCTATAATTATGTATGTGCTATATCTTTAAATGGACACCAATCTTTATGTTACTGCAAATCTTGGTATTTGAAAGGAAGACTGAAGTGTGTAGTTTAGTTTAATAATTTATTGTTTTGTAAACATATGTACACCTGCTAATTTTTTTCCAAGTTAATTCCATACTACTCACAAGACACATTTTGTAAAATGTGACAGGTGTAGCACAAGCTTGGAATATTTTTTGTTGCATTTACTGCAACAAGCATTTGATAAGTCCTGATAAGTTCTGTTGGCAGTGAACTTTTGAAGAGTCTTTGGACTTTGTTCTGCACCACTGCAAAAGGTTGCAATAGTAATGCATAGGCAAACTCATATATATATATTAATCAATATCGTTTTTAGTGCATCCAAATCCTAGAATGGATCTTGAATGTACAAGAGCTTCCAAAAATACAATAAAGAGAGTAAATTAAATAGGGAGATTGTAGCTTCAGACTCAAACTCAATAGTAACTGCATATATCAAATTTAATAGTCTTTAATATCAAAGATGTTGGTCTGAAGTAGAAAACTAATATTTTGTGGCATGATTCTAGATTGTTTCAGAGCTTTTTATTGTGAAATTAAGTGAATTTTTTATTATAAATTAGCACATGGTATACCACCAAGGCACATGTGTCCAAGTAAGAGCAAATGATTCTTGGCTTTATGTAGATGTAGGCAATTAGAAATAAGAGCTTTAGGCTTACTGCCACAAGTGCACAAGAATTTAGAAGATGGCATGGCTATGAGAACAGTTTTAACTTTTGTCAGTCTGAAATAGCTTGGTTTATGTTCATATCAATTGACACTTACTTTTGTCAGCCTAAAAGATGCTTTCTCCAAGCCAACACTTGCAAAGCTAATTCATACCCCTCTGGAGTGCAACTGCCTGTCACATATCTGCTTGTGGTTAGACTTCTCCAGGGCTGCTGTAGTGGTGTGGCTCATCAGAGCTAAAGTTGCTATCTCTCAATAATTCACTTTCTAGTACAAACATACTGATGTGAATGAATTCAGTCTACTGATTGCCTCATGTAAAAGTAATAATACATATATTATTTTTAGAAATGTTGCTGCATATATGTAATATTTTCAAATTGAATTTTAATAAGTTGTGCAGACTCTGGAGGTAATTAAAAGTATAGGATTTAAAAAGAAAATAAACTATTGCCTCCTGGTGGTTGAATACATCAGCAGAGGTGCCAAGTACTAGCCACCAACCACATAAAATAATTAGGAAAAAAATATTAAGAAACTAATTTTTAATGAGGATGACATAATCTTAAAGTGCACTATCTCCTTTTTAGAAACACTTCTCCCATCTGTGGGATTAAATAGGGAGTGTTTGGTGCTACCAGTGCTGTTGATGCTTTTCTCTTGCATCCCTGCTTAGCTGACTGGGAGATGAGTTTTGCTCTTTGTGTAGCAGCTGCAAGACCTTTTCACACCTACAGACCTCTCCTCTAAGTTTCAGTGTTGTGTTTTAACCACAGTGAAAACTTTCTGGTTTCAAGACTATGGAGCTGCTGTAAAAATAAAATGTGTGCCTCCCTAGTCTAGAGGAGAGGTCATAGGAATTCTTTGGGTCCCTAAATTCTTAAGTGGTGCCTTGGCACACCTCTCCCAAAGCTGGGTGGTGGAGAATGTCATCTCTTCTTTTTGTTTCATACTGGGAACAGATTCTGAATAACAACTGATGACAGATAATTACAGTCACATCAGGTTAGCCTCTTTTTAGTATAATTCATTTTTGTGCAGTTACTCCTGACAATGACTTGTTCAAGTGTTTGGCTGTATTTCCTCACATTTCTTTTATTGTGGGGGGGGATTTTTCCCTCTAGGATCTTATAGTTGATCAGACAATAGAGAAGGTTTCTTTCTGCGCACCAGACAGGAACTTTGACCGGGCGTTCTCATACATCTGCCGAGATGGCACAACGAGACGCTGGATCTGCCACTGCTTTATGGCTGTCAAGGACACGGTAAGTTGAGTATGGTGTGTGGCCAGCTCTCCCAGCTCTTAGCTAGAAGTAAAGAGGAGAAAATGTGACTACCTGGAATAATGCAGTATGTGTTGACTCCAGCTGAGATATTACTTAGTCCTTGTAAATTGTTTTAATTCTAATTCCTTGTATCTGAAATATTTGCCATCCCTCTGTGGTGCTGTCTTATGGAGAGAAATGCTGCTCAGCCTGTGCGTAAAAGGAGTGCAGTCAGCCTCAGATAATCTCCAGCACAAGGGTACTACTCTTCTAAGAATAGACAGAAAAATTTCTCATCTGAAAATGTTTACAGTCAAAAACTGAGATAGCAATGACAGTTTTTCCAGGATAAAATCATAGTGAGTAAATACAGACTGGTTATGAATGCAGCGTCTTGTATGTGAGTGTTATCTTGAATGAAAATTCATCTGAATGTTAAGAGATGGAGCTAAACTGAATTAAATTAGCATTCTATTTGCTTCTGAGTGACAAAAATGTTTTCCGTAGGTTTAAAATCAGTTTATTGCTGTGTAGACTTAGGTAAGTTATTTAACTCCTGGATCTGACCTTTTCTTCTCTCTGCTATTTGTAGAATCCTGCCTATATTATACAGAGTGCTTGAAACCTCATGCAAATTCACTGTATGAACTCCCCAGAGCTGCAAGTTCAGAGCAATGATGCTTGATAATTTATCATTTTTTCTTTAAACAATGAAGTTAGAAATTCCCAGTAAAACTTACATTAGAGCTGGAACATTTCTGTTTTCATCTGTGAATAACAGGTCAATTCACTTACTTATTATGATAGATTAGTTGAGCTAGTGGTAGCAATAGTGCCTCTTATTCAACTGTGGCAGCTGTATCAGCTGGGTTGCTGGACTTCCTCCGGCTTGAATTTCTTTTTTACAGTTATTGGATAGTGGATTCTTTTGACCTGGTGAATAATGGAAGTGCTTTTCATTAGGCACTCCTAAATCTAACGTGTGTGTTTGGTCAGAACCATTAAGAGATGTGAATAGTCACCACTGTACTTTTAACTTCCATATAGGTGCACACAAGGGCAGTGTCTCCCTGAGCCCTCTGTAAACTTTCTCCAAGAATAGCACTGACCTGTGCTTTAGGACTTACACTTTAAGATGGCTTCATGAGAGTTTCTTTGTGCACAGGTGTATCTAGAGGCAAGGGATCAGTGCAGGCATGTTATCACACTGGCATCTTAGTAGCAGTTGAGCTAAACAGATCATCCAACAATCTCTCATTCGTTCCTGGGTGGCCTTCTTGAACATGACTTGTGTATTAGTAGCTGAGCGTCTTTATGTACGAGGTTTAAGGCTGAAATACAATTAAAATAGTTTTCTTTAATGCTTTAATTAGATTTGTCTTGTAAAGGCAGGTTATCAGTTTGTGATGCTTGAAGCACATGTAAGTTTCTGTTCAGTCACTGTGTGATGCAATGTTGTCTTGTGCAGGGGGAAAGGTTGAGTCATGCCGTGGGCTGTGCATTTGCAGCGTGCCTGGAGCGAAAGCAGAAGCGAGAGAAGGAGTGTGGAGTGACTGCCACCTTTGATGCCAGCAGAACCACATTCACTAGAGAGGGGTCATTCAGGGTCACTACAGCTACTGAACAAGCAGAGAGAGAGGAAATTATGAGGCAGATGCCGGATGCTAAAGGTATGGGATGCAATTTAAACAATCATCTGCAGCGAGCAGAACCAGCACTGGGGCCTCTGTGAGGATTGAAGCTTAATGTCCTTACAAGCATTCCCTCTCTTGAACCTTACTATGTTCAAATCATATTCCCAGACCCTTGTCAGTTCACAAGATGAAAAATGCTTCCAAATTCACTCAGCATTTTCCCACGTCTTCTAGAAAGGTGCAAGTGGCTTCATATGTGAAATCTGCTTTTGCTTTGTTTGTTAGGCTACTTTATGACAGAGAACACCATAGGCACCATAATAAAAGGCCTTATTAGAAATTTGTTAAAAAAATACAAGAAGCTTGCCAGACTGTACAAAGTAATCATTTATGTAGTCTAATGTTTGTGGTAAGTGAACTGAAAATTATATGCGATTTTCTTAGAAAATAATGTCTTTTTATTTTGATTTTTAAGGCAGGTTACAGACTTTATATATAGAGCTATACTCCATGGGAGAAGAACAGATCGATCACAGAGTGCTTTCCAAAAAAAAATCCAGAATAACCACTCCCTCCCCATAAAACACACAGGTGCTTGACTGAATATTAATTACATTCAAAATTAGTGACTGACTGGTTTGAGAGGAGATAACATGTTCTAAAATTAAGTGAAAGCAGAACTTCTTACTTAAGTTTTATTACCAAGCCTGGAGTTCTACAGCTAACAAAAAAAAATATTATAAATACTGTTTATAACCTGCTTCACAGTGAAGTCAGACTTTTGTTTCAGAGGATTCCACAGCAAGTTTTATGCTGCCCCTTGATTGCAAAACTGTAATCTTCTTTTTCAACATCCATCTGCTTGTTTCCATACGTTAGTTTTAGAATGTGCTAAATGAAGCTTAAACACAAGGCCTTTGTTACTTGAGGGCATGAGTCAAAGTCTTGACTCAATGAAGGTGTGTGAAATCCTTTCCAAGAAAGACTGATTAGAAAAGTTTCACTTGAATGAGCAGCTGCAGCTCATGGGTACTGAAGCTTGCAAGACAACGTAATTAGTTCCTCCTACCATTCCAGCTCCTCAGAAATCTCTAGTCTGACTCCTCTCTTTACCAGACTTTAAGTTATTCTGCTGATGGGTCAAAAAAAAAAAAGTCGTTGCTTTTTCTAAAATACTTGGAAAACAGTATAGGTAAAATGAGAGTTTTGCCAGGATAGTGAGATTTACTTTTGTCCTTCTGTATTGATGACCTGTGTTTGTTACCCCCAAAGGCAATTCATTTATGAGTGAGCAAGGATTTTCCTAAAGGTGGAAAAATCTCCCCATTGCAATTCTAATCATAAGTGTCATGATTTAAACAAATCTTAATCCTACATTTCTGCCATTAGGCCTGTCTAAGAGGGCCATTGTGGTGCTATGCAAAGCCCTTCAAAATGAAGCAGCTGACTTTGAGTTGGAGGAGCTTCCACTGCAACTAACTCATGATTGGGTAGTAACACTGCAGCTAAATTCAGTACAGCAGTGACACAGGAACTCCTTGAAAATGTATCTGGTGTTAGCAAGGCCTGTCAGCTCAGAGGCTGGATCTGCCTTGCAGCACATTTCCCTCTACCTGTAATATATTTCCTGGAGGAGCTGGGAACTGCAGCCCAACCTGTTAAGTGCTGCTGCTACCTTTGGCCTGCTAAAGTTTGTGCAGTGTGTTTGGCTGCAGCTGCTGATTCTGCAGGGCTGGCTTTTAAAAGAGGGTCCTGGAGCTGCATTCTGTTCCCTGCTGCTGCTAAGTGTGCTGCCCTAAGTCACTTAATACAGTTGGTAGTAATATTTTGTCCATGGTTCTGTGTGAGGCAAAGTAATGATCTCAAATACAATATGTTTTTCAGTCTTAACCATAAATGAATTTCAAGTTTTTCTAGAGCTGCAATCTCAGGAATGGCTTGAAAGAATACATGAGTAAGGCCATCCTCTTTAGGAAGTGGCTTGCCTTAGAAAGCTGTGGGGCTTGGGTGTGTCAGGTGACGTGGTGAAGACAATGAAGGTATACAGAAATTGTGTTTCTGCTCTGCTATTAGAAACTCATTTGCAAGAATAATAGTTATGCAAATTCCTGCAATTTCTCTTTTCAAAACAAATGGGAGTACAGGTAGGCTGAATGGTACTTTGCTTTACTCTTGTAACCTCACCCTGTTTCCTCCAGCAGTTGAAACAGAAGTGAAAACAGTAGCACCAGGTGCTGCACCAAACAACACTGCCCCCTCTTCTGGCTCACCAACCTCTCCTACTGCTGAAGTTGCTGCCTCTCTGGATAAAGAAATGAGCAACCCCCACGCTATCCCTCGGCGGCACGCCCCTATAGAACAGCTTGCCAGGCAAGGGTCTTTCAGGGGCTTCCCTGCCCTCAGCCAAAAGATGTCTCCTTTTAAACGCCAGTTGTCTTTGCGAATAAATGAGCTGCCTTCAACAGTGCAGAGGAAGACTGATTTCCCCATGAAAAACTCAGGTAAAACCAAATAGTTCCAGTGAAACATTGCCTTAAATTGTCTCTTCCTCCTTTCTTTCTCTGTGGCTTCAAGTAACTCCTTACTTTCTAGTAAATCCTTCTTCCTGCCTCGTGTTGATCATTTATCATGAACAAACATCACCATGTCAGAAAATTTCTGCTTCGAGAATAGGCAAGAATTTCAAATGTGGGGTTCTCATGCCGAAGACAGTTCCAATTGCTATCTGAAGTACTGGAGCACAGCTTGAAGTGTTCCAGGAATGGGTGTTGGTGAATTAGTAGGTTTTGGCTCTTCCCTCTGAGTTACTGAACCAGTTCTTCCACTTAGTCTGGGCACCCTGAGACACAAATCCCTTCAAGGCCTTAACCACTTGTCTTGGGATCATGTGATGCTCTTCTGTAGTCTGTCCTTCTGCCTGTCTGAATTCTTTTTGGGAGCAATGAAATTGCTTTTCATGTTGCATTAAGAGAACCATCCTGTTTAGGTGGCACAGCTGGCTGTATCAGTATTACGTGGTACAGTTTTCACATGATGCTGATGGGGTTTTCTAAAAGTCATCCCAACATAAACTCCTGGGGTGCTCGTTTCCTTGCATAATGTCCTTGAGTTCCCTTAGCTAGGTGTTATCCTTCAGGCCAGCTGCACTCTCACTGTTGTACCAGCAACAGAGCTGGTTTTAGGGTTCTAAGCTTTGAAGTAAAAATTCCCGTGGCAAAGGCAAACCCAACAAAAATACTTAGTCTGACTTCTTTCATAATCCTTGTTTAGTGACCTGTGCTTTACGACCAGCAGTTTTGCAGTAATAGTGCACTGCTCAGTAGTGATAGTCACTGAGCATACCACAATCTCAATTTTTCATGATTCAGAACATTTCTGATGCATGTTCCCATATATGCCACTGCCAGTGCTGCTTACCGTCCCACTGCATGCACTGCATTGGAATATCCCTCAAAGAATCAATTTTTGGGCATGCCTCCCCCTGAATTTTAGATCTGGTGCATGTTGTGTGCAGACATTTTATGTTTCTTACACGATTTTGTGCTTGATTATGCCTGTTCATGTCAGTTCTGTGCAATGACGGGCTGATGCTCGGTACTTTTGGAAAACACTGCCATTAGTAATAATGAGAACATCCAGTAAGCTGGCAGCTTTACTCCAGATGTTACATTATCCATATGGTACTGATGCTTCGTTTAAAACTGAGCATCCATTTTATCTGAGCATTCAGCTTTTGCTTTTATGATTCTAGCACAGGAACTGGGGATTTCAGCTACCACTGAACTGGAGCAATCAACACTAACTCTAGACTGAACTTGCCGCTGTGCATTGCTGTCAGTACATTTAAAGTTCATCTGTTTACTGTTCAAGTGTGTTGTTGGAACACTTAAATCTATCATAAGTATTTTCATTTCACAGAATGCCAAATCTTAGAGCCAAACCCTTGAGAAGTTTAGCACTTCAATACTGAAAGATTTGGATCTCTTCTTAAACTGTAGAAAATCCTTTTTATTTTCTGATACGAGCATTCTTTAAATCTGGAACAGTGATCTCCTTGCCCTCTTGACTTAATCACAAAATACATTAATATGGTGTTCTATTTCAGGCCAGATCTTCAACACTAATGTGAAAAAAAAAAAATCTGTCATGCAAATCAGTAGCAAGAACATGTAGGACATAAGGGAACTAATTATATTTCAATTTCACATTGGTAGTTGTAAATTGTTTCTGTATCCTTTAAACTTTCAATTTAATGAATTCTGTTTACATTTTAGTCCCAGAGGTAGAAGGGGAAACAGACAGCATTAGTGCCCTGTGCTCTCAGATCACCAGTGCTTTCAGCACACCATCAGAAGATCCTTTCTCTTCGGCCCCCATGACAAAACCAGTGACAGTAGTTGCACCACAGTCTCCTGCCTTTCAAGGTTTGTGATTTTTTTGGGTGCTGGATGAGGCTTGAATGCACATAATGTTGCTTTCCAGTAACACATGGTCTTAATTTCTTGTGCAAGTCCTGTTACCAGTATTTTGGGTGAATGCATCCTGCTTTATTCATCTTGTCTGTTTAATTTTTCTGTGGTTTTGTTTTTAACAATAAGTTCATACACCTACCACACGATAGTTACCTATAAAAGGGACTGGCTTTGAGGTAATGGCTATTTTATCATTCTGCCTCCTGAACTGTTTAGGAGTGTGTCATAGGAACTAAATCTCATAAGGGAAGGGATTTTGTGCCACCATGATTACTGTTTTTTACACAAATTCTTAGGTAAGGTGTGGAAAAATGCCAGCTATAGAACTCATAGCAACCATTAGTATTCATTTCACTGCTGTGCTTTTATAGAAGTTGTGTGAAAAAAGAACCTCTCTGTGTTAAATGTGATTATTGTTACTTTGTATCTACAAAGTATTCTTCTTTCAAATCTAAAATTAACTGTATAATAACTACTGGTGAGCCCTGTGTCTTCCTTATAGAAACAACAAATTTAACTTCAGTCAGTCATCAGAACTCAAGGCCTCCTAAATGACATCAAAATCCACCATCCCATGATTCTCTTAACAAGTGTTGGCTTGGTGAAATGAAATTTACTACCTTTATTGACTGTCAGTTCAGTTTGGCTAATTACAAAACTCCTGTCATGTGGAAGTGTCTAAAAGTGTTGTATGTTCATAGGTAGGACCTGCCCCACTACTACTCCAGTCACGTGCATGCCTTGCATGAATTAATTGCACTGATGTTGTCTGCTCCCATTTTAGTTAATGGCACAGCCTCTGCCTTCTGTGTGCTTGCTGCTAAACCATCCCAAGCTGCTGTAGTGTCCACAGCTATGCCAGTTCGTGAAACCAATCCTTGGGCTCATGCTCCTGCTGCTAATACTGGAGCTGCAGCCGTGGTCGCTGGTAAGACTGGAAGTAGATCCGGTGCATTGCTATGAGAACTTGGATCAAAAGCATAATTGAGCCCCTGAGACAATTGTCAGTGCCATTTAATGGCAAGTGGAAGGAACAGGAACAAAAGCCGGAAGTAGTAGTGTTCTGCTCGAGTGGATGGAGGGAAGCGATGAACTTGCTGGTTCTAGGTCTGTAACCTGGACGGATTCTTATTTTGGCAGCATTTTATAAAATCAGTGCTTAAAAAGGAAGTAATGAAGCTGTATGCGAGTTTGTGTGTATCAAAGGGAAAGAATCTGTGTGTACCAAAATAATTTTTGTGTGTTCTTTTCACTAACGTACATAAGGAGGGATTAAGTTGGTTGCTTAAAGGCTTTAGAGGTTCATTTCTTCTGTTTAGTAAGTTTAGTCTGTCCCTCCAGGCCTTGTCTGCACTGTGTAAGGTGAAATGACTGTCACCCATGTGGGCACATGTGCTAGAAGGCTGCAATCTCAGTTACTTCATTTCATGGTGTAAGTGCCACTCCATGAGAGAAACTTTGCTAGTGAAATAGTTGGTTCTGCTTGGCCTTGTAAGAGTACCAGACTTCGTCTTTAAAAAAGTTTCTTGGACCTTTGTGTTCCAAGTCCAGCAGTCCTCAGCTGTGCATTCAGAAACTGATACTCCCCAGTTAGGGGGATTAGTGATTATGGACTAGATCATTGCCACCAAGTTTTGAGTGCAGGCAGCAGCTTTCCTATGTACCCCAAAGTCTTAGATGTCTGCTATGAAGAAAAAAACCCATAAATCTGCACTGAAGTGAAGAAGCTCTTACCTACCTCATATTGACGAATGTCTTCCTAGAACAGAACAGTGGATGCATAAAGATGCTTCCAATGGTGGGAGCATCTTTCAGTCATGGCAGGAGGAGGCCTGTGTGTTCCTGTGTATACCCTTCAGTCTTTCTAACCAATAAAAGGATGAGAAGTGGACATATTAGTGACATGCCCATGCTTTCCTTCCCAGGCACCGAATGGAGCGGCACCTCCTCAGGTGCAGCCTCACCAAGTCTCTTCCAAGGAAATCACAGACGTACTCCCTCAGAGGCAGACCGCTGGTTGGAAGAGGTCTCAAAGACTGTCAGAGCCCAACAGCAGCCAAGCTCAGCCCCAGCCCCACAGCCACTGCTCCAGCCTCCTCCAGCAGCTCCAGCCTCCCAATCAGCACCAGCCTTCCCAGTCAGCACCTTCATTGCGCCTCAGCCTGTGCCGGTGGGCGTGGTACCGCCCATGCAGCCAGCGTTTATTCCAGCTCAGCCCTATGCTGTAGCAAATGGGATGACCTATGCAGCCCCAAGCGTCCCTGTGGTTGGGATCACACCTTCCCAGATGGTGGCCAACGTCTTTGGTACTGCCAGCCACACTCCAGCGGCCCACCCGCATCAGTCCCCGAGCCTGGTGAAGCAGCAGCAGCCGGTCCCCCAGTACGACAGCAGCAGCAGCAGCGCCACTGCCAGCCCCTTCTTCCACCCGCCCGCGCAGCACAACGGCTCCGCCGCCTTCAACGGCGTGGAGGGGGGCAAATGGGCTGCCGAGGACAAGCATTCGCAGCCGCCCGCGCCCGCCCCCGCCCCGCAGGTCGACCCCTTTGAGGCGCAGTGGGCAGCTCTGGAGGGCAAGGCAAAGCAGCGCACCAACCCCTCCCCCACCAACCCCTTCTCCAGCGACCTACAGAAGACATTCGAGATCGAACTTTAAGCGGTCCTGTGGGGGGCGGGTAATTGTACATTAGGATAGAGGGATAAAGGGAGCAGAGGGACTGTTTCTGATCAGTTTGCTTTGATAATCCCAAAGGTCCCTTCAGACTAAAATGGGTTAGAAAGAGGGAGCAGTTATGGGGAGGATGGAAACACATAGAGAAATTAATGTGCAGTTCTTAAAAGGAATCCTGGAGCCACCCCCGTCTGCGTTCCCTCTTCTCTTGGAAAGCTGGAAGTCAAATGGAGCAAAGAACAGCACTCAGTCCCAAAGCCTGTTCTGCAGAAACATCAATCATCTCACAGAAAGGAAGGCAGATGTTTGTACCTGTGTCCTCCTGATGCCCTGCAAGCCCTGGATGTTCCCCCTCAGGGAAAAATTGGGTAGGGTGGGGGGATGGATATGGGTGGGATGTTGTCACCTTAGCAAAAGCTAGGTTTGTGGAAAAAGTTGAGCTTCCATTTTGAGTAACAAAGTGAATATTATATGTAAAGAATAAAGTAAAGCCAAAATCTTTATTTTTATGCATTTAGAATATTTTAAATAGTTGGATATTAAAAGCTGTATGAGTTGTAAGTAATCTTGCCAAAGGTTAAAAAACAAGGGGGTTGGATGTAAGAAATTGTACATAAGATTGATTTATCGCTGATTCTTATAGTAAGTAATATTGGGGGGGGTGGAAAAAGGGGCTCTAGCTTGTTCTTGTATCTGTTCATTGTAAGTAGCATATTGCAACAACAATCACAACCAATAAGTCATTATATCGTAGTTTTAAATAAAGAAAATTAAAGAACAGTATTGTCATGGTTTGAAAACCATGGGGAGAATTTACTGTTTTTTATTGGAATCAATCTACATATTCTATATAGTATGGATTTTTTTCCTTTCATATATTGCTGCAGTTTCTTTGTCTTAATCTATTGGTTCTAACACTACTGTGACAACTTACTGTCATCATATCTACATCCTGGGGCTGCCTGGGGAGCCATTTTATGTTTGTCTGTCAATAGTTCTTAGAGGTTTTTAACTTTGGTTTTATTTTTTCCCACTGATTTGTGAAACCTTGTGGTTAAGGCTGCAGCTGGTCCAGGTTCTGCCTCTGGTGACTTGTGAAAACCATCTCATTTTAATTTTACTTTTAAACTTTGGCCTTACAAGCAAATGTAAGTTATATATATTTGTACTGATGATTTATAATCTGCTTTAACAGAAATAAATGTTGGTGGTAGAAGCATTGTCTGTAAGACATTTATTTCCCACCCTACTTCACTTTTCAAGCATTTGCCCTTCTGGGTACCTTCTGTCTTGTAAGATGAATGTGGATGAGCACTGCTTGCCAACCTAGCAGCTTAAGAATAATATCTTAATACCTCTCATTTTCTACAACCTGTTAGGGTGCATGGAACTTTAAAACTGAATTTCAAAATATCCTTATGAAGCATAAACACTTAAAGCTCTAAAATAGAGGCCTTTACTGAAAACATCAGATTCTGGGTTTTCAGGGCTGGATTTTCTATCACTGAATATTTACAGAGACAAAGATGAGGACAGTAACATTCACTAATGGCAAAAAGGAAAACTCTTTCTTTCCCCTACTATTAAAAAAGAGCCATATGATGAGATGATGATGTATTTTCACCTCTTTTCTGTTCTTCCAGTGAGCTAATATCCACCCTGTTAGTGTGACTGGTTCTTACTGCATTCTTACGGGCACCATAAGAATGTTTAGACACAAGGAAAGAAGTCAGACTCCATAACCTGAAGTGGCAGAAATGCTCCCTTTGTTGGCCCTGGATTGGAGCTTGCCAGCAGTTTCCATTTCCAGGCAAGTACAGTGAGTCTTACAGTGACAGTCTAGAAAACAACAACTTCTGACGTTACAGATTCTTACCTGTGTTCAGTACGGTATGAATAGTAATGCAAACACTCCCTGTGGGATTCGAGTTAGTGTCAATGCTTTTTTCAGCTTTCAAAAAGCAAACAAGTATTTATAGACATTTATAGTAGGAAAGAAAGCAGTTAGTTATGTATCTTTCACAGTAAGGGCCCCAAGATGAAGCTGAAAATAGCCCAGCTACACCCTTCTCCTGCCCTGCAGATGAGCACTTCCTACAACCCATTGTTTAGGGAAGAAAACGAACATCTTGATTCTCACATTAAAAAGTAAACCTTGTGTATGTGATTAAGTGGTACCACAGAGAGGGAGAAGCTGATCTTTTCAGAAGAAACGCAAAGATCCTTAACTTGATGGCATGGACTTCCAGCAGGGAGTGCATGCCTGTCAATCCCACCTTTACTGCCATGGTTGTGCAGCTGAAAGGAGATCAGCATAAACTCTCCATTAGCCAAAGCACTTCCAGTCCTGCCCATCAGCCGGCAGGGGGCTGTTACAGCCCTCAGGAGTCTGGAGAAAACACTTCCTGGCCCCATCTTATACAACCATAGAGTTTAAATGACAGCTGACTACACAGAATATTTAAATATTCCAAAAATAGAACCTCTGACATCTTAGAAAGGGATTTTAGAGAACTGGTTACTTACTCTGGGACAAAAGGGTCTAATGCTTCCACAATCCACTTCTAACCATGCTCCTGAGCAGACCCTGACTCAACACATGGAATGGAGAGGGCTTCAAAATGACAGAACTTTACAGAATCTCTGATTAGTCCCTAAAGGCAAAAAGGGTCTCTAAAGGCAAAAATCGTATCATATACTAAAATGGTAAAATTTCCTATACACACACACAGAGAAAAAGGTGTTGGTCTGAGATGTTAAATGGAAAAATATACACAAACACAAGTGGATATTTTCAGGACCATCTCATTGTTCTTAAATATCCAATGATTTCCACTTCAAACCTTATACTGTAATGCCTGCCCTGCATTCCAGCAGAGGAAATTTTCCCTAATTAAATTAAGGGGTCTTAAATGCAAAGTAAGTATTTTTGTCTTTCATAGCAAACAGAATATATCAGAAGGACCCAGCCTGAAATAGCTGTGACTGTCACCTGTCTCTCCTGTACTGGATTGCTTGTAGACTTCACCATTTGTTCACATCCTAGAGCAGTATGTCCAGTCCTGAACCATACCTGTGCTGATGAGAGTGCAGTCATAAGGTCAGTGATTCTTATTTTTAGGTCCATGTGAACTGATTTACTGGGTGTAGAGTACAAACCAGCTCTAGGTTGTCAACCCTAGCAATTTACACCTATGTTTTGCTGCTGCCTGATGGGTCCTGAGTCAGGACTGAAGGAGAGGTGAGTGGTGTGAGCACAGTCCTAAATTAGCTGCATTTCTTAAAAGCCTTAAAGTAACACAAGTAGAAGAAAAATAACCCAATCTTCCATCCCCCCAACAAAATATCAACATCTACACACCAGTTTATAGCTACATCTATGCAAATAATACATGGTTAATGTTGCTAATAATTATGATCAACCCATCCAAGTCTAGAATGAGGAAGAAGAGGATGGTCAGGGCTGATGCTAGGGTAGAACAGTAGTGTGGAGGCTGTAAAAGAATCCTTTTTCTCAAAAATAATTCCATTTTTCGACACTGAAGATACCCAAGGGCCTTTCCTGGTTTAACATGATACAATCCTAATACAATCTCACCTCCCCACCCCTAATGTCTGAGATTTTCAGAGCCCCAGATGCACTCTTGCTGCCACTCCATGTTGGTCTTGAAATGAAGGATGCTTTTCAGCTACAGCTGCTCTGCATCTGCAAGTCCTAACTTGTTAGTCCGTAGCAGCAGGCATCAGCCCTGAGATGCAGAGCCAGGCTTTCCTGGATTTAACTGAGACTAGAGCAGATTCTTGGGAGGTTTATTCTGGCAAGTGAAATTCCCCTACACTTGTATTTCTACGTGTTTATTATTAGCCCCTGGCCAAACGCAGCACAACGTCAGAACAGCACAGTTCCGGCTCAGGGGAAAAAGATTACTTGCTGAGCCTTCGTAGAATGAGTGCTGTTTAAACTGCAGCATCTCAGAACAAGTAACAGTGTTGGTATATTCATCTAAACTACCTCTAGCATTCAGGAAGGGCTAAAAGTAGTTTTCTGTTTTGTCTTAAGTTTTCTGTGAAGCATTGTTTCTACAGCACTTCACTCCAAAGCTCATTGCAGCCAAGTAGAGATGAAACTGACCCTACTAGAAATTTGTCTAAGGTCTGCTGGAATAAAACAGCTACAGTAACATGACATTACAGCTTCATCCCGAGAGCCAGTAATCTCCTAGGACCTGAACACTAATTTTATATGCATCAAGCTGTTTCTCCTGGCCAGAGTCCTTTGCATTTAGATGGAAAGTGCTCCCCAGGAGCACTTGTTCAGCAATGCTCATTGGAGGAACATTTGTTCATTAGTGCTTCGATTGGAATGGTTCAGGCCCATCTTCAAACACTTCAGAGATTATGTGTTTAAGAGCACTTCTCTTGCTTGTATGAAGAATTGGTTTCTCCCTCTTTGATGCTGGTCATCTGCCTTCTCTAATCACATCATCCTTACATCCCTACTATCCATCTGGTTTCTGTGAATGACAGCAACTACCCTTAAGAGATGGATTAGGTACAGCAAGGCATACAGGGGAAAAGGAGTTTACAATAAACCTGAGGGTGGTTGGTCTCCCACCTCTGAGCATTTACACCCACTACACGCTGTTCAATTCATCCTCTTGAGCTTTCCAGCAGGGCAGACTTCCTAGAACTGTCCCATGCAGTAAAAGAACTGAGTGGAGACCTCCAGTCTTGTCATCGGTCACGGTGGCAGTGGCTGTCACCCGCGGGAGTGCGGGGGGCTGCCCTGGGGGTGGTGGCGAGCGCAGCTGGCACAGCAGAAGCTGGAATAGTACTCGTTACCACAGAGCTGGGCCTGCAGGATCAGGTCACAGTTGGCAAGGTGGGGCTGGTCCACGCACTCTCTGCTCAGGTCCACAGCGTGACTCACAGTAGCTGCAGCCAAGCAAAGGGTGAAGCAGCTGTAAATTTATCCTCAGATTGCTATTCCCTCACAAAAGACACAGCACGTTCCTGCTTCCTCCACCCCACCACTTCTAAATTTAGTCCAACATCAAGAAGGAGATGATGAATTTCAAGATGAAACAGACACCTCTGGTGAGATACAGGAAGATGGAAATGCAGGTTGCAGGGAGAGGAGAGACTGCTCTACTTACTCTCTATGTAAAGATAGCTGAATGGTGTCCAAAGTCCAACTACAAATCATGCAACCAACTATTTGGTCAACTAACTGTGGAATTTTGGCCTCAGGAAGTTAATTAGGCTGCCGGTGCCCTGGTCAGGGGGTGTTTCCAGCATCCTGCTTTTCTGTCCATGGAAAGCTGGGCTCCTGAGGCAGCATGACCCAGAGGCTTCTGCCGCTCCCCAGAGCCCGAGGCTGGTGCTGGACTGGGCATGCAATGGGTGTGATAGCTGTGCTGGGAGAAACAGGAAGGCTGGTCTGTACTCACTGCTAGGCTGGCTCCTCAGCACCTTCACCTCGGAGCTGGCACTGACAGAGCTGCTGCTGCTGTAGGCACTGCACGTGTAGGATCCCTCGTCAGCCTCTTGCACATTGCTTATAGTCAGGCTTCCATCCTGGGACAGGTGGATGTGGTGGCCATCCCCCCGCATGGGAACTCCGTTCCTGTGGTGAAAAACAAAGTATTTCACTATTGCCATCCATGGGTGCTAAAGGAGCTCCCTGTGCTCTTTGGAAAATGATGTTCTGTGAAAGGAGTGAATTTTCACAAGTTCAGCAGGAAGGAAGAAATCTTTTGCACAACCTGGCCCTACAGTTGGGTGGTAACATGAGTCTGAGCCTGCATCCGTTGCCCAGTGCCTGCGTGGGAGGTAGCTGTGTCTGTGCTCTGTGCAAAGACATTGCCCTTTCTGCTAGCACACATTCTTGAGGTTTGAGGAGCTTAGAGAAAATCCAATGTGCCTTTCCCTCTCTCCAGGTTGTGGTCTGGCAGTACTCGTTTGGCTGGCAATGATAGCAGCACATATTGCTTGATGAGCATATGGGGTAGTGAACAATGAGCCCTCTTTCCTGTCCCTTTAAAAGTTTGTTTAAAAAAAAACCAGCAAGACTGTGTCTGTTCTGTTCCTCCTGGAATAATCCGTGCCCAGCAGGAAAACTGCCTGAATTACGAACTCCTAGTTACCAACAAAATTAAATCTGTTTCACTGAAAAGGGTTTCATTCCAGCTCTGAAACATGCATCATTTTGTTAGCTCAAATACCAAACTTATGTATGGAAGAAAAGCTCTATGTGTGAGATGACCCACTTCAGTCCTCACCTTTGGAATTTCAACACTTACCAGTCATCTCTCTGGATAGTTTGTAAGAAGGCTCCAAAGCAGAGATGATTATTTCAAACAGGAAAAACAACCCACACTAAACACTTGCACGAATTCAGTTTCCTGGTAAACTATCAAGATAAGAGGACACAGCTTTTCACTTTAAAATGGTTCTAACTTTGCTCCCACTTTACAGCAAATGGAGACAACTGTTGCAACAGGAAGCTGGGAGAAGAGGGCCTAAAATGTCTGTCATGATTAGGCAGAGAAGGTTTTTTAAAAAGCAACCAAAGCTTTTCCTCTGATTACTCATTTTAGTTCTTGTTATTTTCATGCCACTAGTTTTCTAGCACAGAGCCCTCCTTAACTCAATGTAATATTAGTTTAATGTTTGATTTCCTCCTTATTTGGATGGAACATAAACTTGATGGCCTCCACACCCCACAGGGATCTTGACCAGGATTTTTTGGTAACATCAAGTTGTTTTAAGAAAGGGTAGGTGATACTAGGTGATACTAGGGGTTGTTAACTGTGGTCTCTGCCATACCTGGCAGGCACCCTGCATTAGAATTTGGAAGGTAAATGATGAGGTTTGAGACGAGAAGGGAAGTTCCATCTCATTTTTGCTCACCTTGACCACCTTATATTCACATTGTTGCCAATCACTGTACAATGAAGCTGAGCAGTCCCTCCCTCAGGTACCGTGATGCTTGGCAGAAGACCAGTGATCCTCAGCTCTCCTAGACCAGAAGGAAAATCATCACTAGCAGGGACACAATGCCATGCTCCCCCTGCAAGTAGGAGCATTCCCTCATGGGAAAAGTCCAGTACATCCCATGATGAGCTACAAGCCCCAGAGCCTTGAAACAGCATGTTGAGGCTGTGCCATTGCTGCTATGGGGAACGTGGATTTCCTAGAAATTTGGCCCAAGAAATGACAAATAACAGAGGTCTCAAAGAGCTTTTACTTCCAGCTGGACACATGTATGTCACATGTACAGAAGAACCCTATCCTTAGCTTGTCTTGCTCTTATTCTCATTCCACACCAGTGTCCCAGAAACAAGCCCCTCTTACTGTGCTATCAATCCCTTTTCCCAGCTGCCTGGAGCACTATGATATACCAGACACATTCAGATGACCACTGGGTAAAACAACTCATTCTCCCCTTGCCCTCAAGGTGCCTGTTAAACTCTAGAGTGAAGCAAAGAGGCACGGCCAGCAAAGGAGCCCCCACTGGCACCGCCCAGCCTTCCCTGTTTCCCACTCCTGTGCACACGAGCCGTTTGTGCTTCCACCCACCCAGTACCTAGAGGTCGGAGCAGCACGTGGCGCTGGTCGCGGTCACGTCCATTGGAGGCAATGCAGGTGAAGAAGCCGATGTCTTCAGAGCTGACCCTGCTGATCACCAGGGCCCCGTCTGACTGCTGCCTGTGCCTGGGGAACAGAGCCACAATGCCCCTCAGCCTGTGCTTGGGGCAGCATGGGACTCCAGCCAGAAGACATGAAGCTAAGTCACGTGCACAATTTTGTACCACTGAGCAAATGTTTAGCAGCTCAAATGCTGCAGGGCTTGTAATCCAACCCTTAGTCCTCAAATCCCACCACTGATGCTGTGAGACTGGAAAAACTTGCTGCTAGAGCAGATTTTTAGGAGCAGAGAGAGGAGATAGCAGCTACCAGTAGCACTGAGTAGCACCAGTTCACTGCAGATGGCCTGATCTCTCTGCTGTGAACCTCTGCCCTCGCTCACTGACCAGCTGGATTTTGGCAAATTTGCTAGCCATGTGTTCTTTTTCTCTAACCTTGTAGCTGAATAAATTTGAGCCCTTGCTCACTTGTAGCCCCTGTGTCACAGCTGTTCCCTCAAGGGTTCAACATTCAAACTTCCATCTGTGAGGGAGGGGGGATAGGGCAGGCCAGCAGTACAGCCTGGCCCTGATGGAGGAAACTGGACAGCAACAGAGCGAGACAGGCCCTCACCACATGGCCAACAGCTCTGTTCTCTCAGAGAGGAGACAGGGAAGGAAAAGCAAGGAAAAGGCTCTTCTCATGAATGGTTGGAGCTGCCTGAGAGCTCACCTGGGAGAGGAGAGGGGCTGCCCATCTTTCTGCCACTCAATGGTGAGAGCTGGTGATGCTTCCACTGTGCAGGGCAGTCTGACTCTCTCCCCAACATTGGCCTCCACTACTGTGGGCTCGCTCTTATCCATTTTCAACCTGCAAAGTCCACAAGCACAGCAAAAGATGTAGAAACTTCCCTGCTCAGCATCTGACCTTCAGCACAAGGCTTTATCAATCACAGGCCTTATTTTTTGCCTCCAATGGCAAAGGGAGGTCTCTGTACTCCCATGAGAGCTCTGATGCTTGCCAGGACCAACATTCATGCCCAACATTCAGAAAAGAGCAGCATCTACAAAATCTTCCTCCAGTTCAGCACAGCTTGGTGCTGCAGTCCTGTCAGCCAGCTTAACTTACAGACAGCATACTTGGTTCTTATAGCAACCCTCTGGATAACAGCTGAGGAAGCATTAACAGTGTGAACACATGGCAAACAGTACAAAGTCCTAAACAGGGCACTGAGCAAGCTTCCCCTTAGGTGCTTATCTGGCACACAAAAATGAGCCTTTTTAGGGCGTGAAGAGCCTGTTGCCATCACCTGACTGCACACAAGGTCCAGGAACTGGTTGTCCACTTCATGCAGCAGAAAGGTTGAGGTCATGTCCCCACAACACTTGTCTCCTCATATTCTTTGATCTTATAACTACAGCTAAACACTGTCTTAGAAGGGAGCTAAACCATGATGTTCCCACAGTTAAATAAAACATCATCTATCCTACCCCCATTCTATGACCTGAATTCTTGATCTCAAAAAATAAAACCAAAGAGCCTTAATTCAATGAATCACTTATTACTGCTTTTAGGGCAGAAGCAGCTAAGGAGATTGCTGCAGAGTTCAGAAAAATGGCTGGGTTTTAGGTTGCAAATTCAAAAAAAGAGAGAGATCATACCATGGCCCTATTTAATCTGGAATCCCCAACATGCTACATTTAAGGCAAAAATAATTTGTCCCCCTTTATTTCTATGGGGCCTAGAAGCAATAAAAAAACACACAAGAAACTACAAAATATGCCAGTACATGAGGAGACAGTTTTGGGTCAAACTGGTTTGTTCACAAAATATTTAAAATTAATTAGTGGAGGCTGAAGGAACTGAAGTATTTTTCAATATACATATGTCTATTTTGTGCTAGTTAAGCAACTCCTACTTGCTTTGCTTTTTTTCAGAACAAGTTTCTCTTTCTGCCTGCACTAACATGAACAGCTAAGGATGCTGCCTCGAGACTTCTTTTGTTTGAACCCAGCTCCTTTGCTGCCAGCTTCCCTGTACATCTTTGCTCAGAGTATGCTTCTTTCAAGAGACCCTCGGGGAGGACAGCAGACAGCTTGTGACTGGGATCTTCTCCCATTCCCGTTGTCAGCAGTTCAGTACTGCTTGCCTCCCAACCGTGCCCTGGAACAGCTGACCCAGGACCTTTCCAATCCTTGGCTTTTCTACATGAAGGGATGCCATATGGTTCATCAGCTGGGCACGGTGGGCAGACTGTTGCTGCAGGTGAACCTACCTGTATGCGAGCTGCTGACGCACAGAGGAGCCGGCTGCCTGCGCCAGCTGCCTGCCTCTGGATAACCCTCGCTGCTGCGGATTGGCCTGGTGAAGGACCCGACCGCTCTCACCCTCTGCCAGAGCAGTGCTCTGGTACTCTATTCAAAACAAAATGCCATATGTGAATAAAAGGACACTTCTTACTGTGACCTCTTGCATAGGGTTTCTGTGAGCTTGGGAGAGCTTGCTGAACTGGAGCCAAAGAGCCCTTCAGCCATCTGCTTTTTGGCTGACTAGTGCAGCAAACCTGCACTGTCTACTAATGAGAGTCACAGACCTGCAGGCAAGCAATTTTAGACTCCTTCTCCTCTGTCAGTGAACACGTTGCAACATCCCTTAGGCCCTTAGTGCCTTCTGCCCCATGTGCCATTGCTGTGACAAAGCACACTTTAGAGATTGGAGGCTACAGGGTGCCTTTCTGGCCTGTCTTTTGAGACTAGTCTTTCTTTTTTTTCTTGTTTTTGTTTCTGAAATAAGGCACATTTTTCAGAACAGGGAATTATTTGTTACCCAGCAGGACCCGTTTGGGCAAAACACAAAACATAATTACACCAGCAGTTATGTTTTGGATCAGGAGGCAGCTGATGGCTCTCAGGGGAGAAGACATGCTTGCTGTGCTAGAAACGGGGTTACAGGCAAGCCACAACTCTACTTATGGGGTGGCACTGCAGGGGAGAAAGTATTTTAGGGCTAAGGCTTTATCATGAGGCAACACTAAAAGAGGCCCTGCTGCCTCTACATCCCTCTTGGCAGCAGAGAAAGTTTGCTCCTGCAGCTGGCTACATTGAGCCTGTGGTCAGTACCATTAATGAGGAGCCCTGAGTTACCTCTCCGGTGACAATTCACCTGTGATCTGCAGCTGGATCTGTCGGCTCTCTGTCCTGCCGTCGGAGGTGCGGCAGGTGTAGGTGCCGGCGTCCTGGGGCTGGACGTGGCTGATGACCAGGGAGCTGTCGGACTGGTAGGTGTGCCTGCAACACGTGCGGGGAGCGCTGCTCTGCCTGCCCGCCCACGGCAACCCGCCGGGCACAGCGGCTGATGCCACCCAAACCATGCCCAGGGAGTGCCCTCCCCGGCTCAGGGAAAAACAAAACCCTGCTGACCACAGACGGGTCGGAGGCAGGGGGAATAACTGCAGCAGAAAGGAGGTCAGGAACAGAGAGGAAAAACTGAGATGGAAAACAGGGAACTGCTTTCAGTAACCCTCTCCCATGCAGAGGCAAACTGCCCTTCCAGGGGGGAGCTTGAATCCCAGCAGTCAGCTGCAAACAGAAAAGCATAACTGGGCTTTTCTTTACTGTGATTTTCGTAACACAAAGGGACTGACTGGCTCCAGACTCTTGCTGGAAACACTTCCTAGGAAAAACAGGTTTAAAAGTAGTTTGAGAAAAAGTTGTGCCAGAGATTTCCAGCCAGAGGAACTCTGGGTTATTAGGCTGCAAGTTTCACCCCCAGCTACTAGCTAAGTGCTGCCCCAAGATGAACCAAAGAGAAGAATATTTTTCTGCATCATTACCCACGTCAACTTCCACCAGTGCCTTCTACCACTGTTATGGGACAGCACTTGCTCGGCCCTGTAACTCTAGCCAACACCTCATTACTGGTGCAGACTGTACCTGTTTCTGCTGTGCACAGAGCAAGTGGACAGTTCATGTTCTTAGATTAATATGGGGGTGCTTCTTTATTTCTTGAAAAAGTGTGCTGGCTGTGGCTGGTATAGTGTTGATTTTCTTCACAGTAGCTGGGATGTGGCTGTGTTTTGGACTTGTCCTGAAAACAGTGTTGATGTTTTCACTACTGCTGAGAAGTGTTTACACCAAGTCAAGGCCTTTTCTGCTTCTCACCCCACCCACTAGTGGGCTGCGGGTGCACAAGAAGCTGGGAGGGGACACAGCGGGGACAGCTGACCCTGACAGACCACAGGGATATTCCATACCATATGGCATCATGCTCAGCATGTAAAGCTGGGGAAAGGAGGAGGAACAAGGGGGAGTAATGGCGTTTGTCTTCCCAAGTCACTGTTATGTGGGATGGGGCCCTGCTCTTCTGGAGACAGCTGAACACCTGCCTGCCTGTGGGAAGTGATGAATGAATTCCTTGTTTTGCTTTGCTTGTATCAACGGCTTTTGTTTTATCTTTTAAACTGTCTTTATCTCATTCCATGGATTTTCTCAGTTTTACCCTTCTGATTCTCTCTCCCATCCCACCAGGGGTGAGTGAGCAGCTCTGTGGGGCTGAGTTGCCAGCTGGGGTGAAACCATGACAGTCCTTTTTGGACTGCATATTTGGCACTCTGCCCAGCAAGGAGCCCATCTGCTCTACAATGAAGGGAACTGAGCTCACCTGTCAGAGGAGACGGGTCGGCTGTTCTTCATCCACTCCACTCTGGAAAGCGAGGACACGCCTGTCTTGCAGACCAGCTGGATGTTTTGTCCCACAACTGCTGTCACTAGAGAGGGATTGGCTTCCTCCAGGATTGTTCTGAAAGAGAAAGTGATTCCATTGGCACTTCTGCTGCCCTCGTCACCTCTTGTCCTCTCATCTGGATGAGTTACAACCACAAGGCAAAGCAGGACCAGCTGCCCACTCAGCTTTGAGCAGATGCATTGGGCAACATGGGGAGCCCTCTCCTATATAGCAAAAAATGCTTTGGACAGACTGAATGCTACAATATCTCCTGGAAGAAAGCCCTGTAATCCCTCTCTTCTGAAAGAACAAGGTTCAGCTCAGCTGGCAGACAGATCCAGTGCAGACATGTTTCGATCTAGCTCTACACACTCCTGATTTTCAGGATAACACTGGGTCTTGACCCAAAGTCTGCATCTTGAAAGTCTTCCCTAGAACAACCCACTGCTGCTCTATGCAGTGCTGAGATAAAGGCTCTGAAGTCAGAGAGTTAGCTCAATTTGTTGGTCAGAACAAGAAAAACATCTATCTATGGATTCTCATTTACAGTGTAAGAAGGCCTCCCAGACAGAGACCCCAGGATTCTGCAGTCTTTTCACACATCATAATTCAGTGCTGTCAGAGACCAGGGAGTGTGTGAGGAAAGAGATAGCAGGTAATGCCAGGGCCTGAATAACAGTGACTTGATTTACCAAGGGGCCACATGCGTAGCTAATCCACCACATGGTATTCCCAGTTAGCTGGTCCCAGCTGGGGCAACATTTTCACTCCAGAGAAAGCTGCACTGATCCTTCACAATAAGCTGGCAGAACAGGGAGGAGGGGTGGGTGGAAATCATCACCTGTGCAGAGCCTGTGCTGGGAGCAAGTCTGTAGACTCTTGGTGCCCGAATCCCTCTGTCACGGAGGCATCTGCTCCGAAAGCTTCATGCCACTGCTTGCCTTCCCCGGGCAGCACCTGCTGGCCACTGCTGCTCTTCCTGTCCGAGGGCCCAGGCACAGCTGCTTCCCAGGAGCGCAGCTGGCCCAGGCTGTCCAGCCTGCTTTGCTGCGTGTCCCAGCGCTGGCTCCCCAGCACACCAGTCCTTGGCAAGGCCTCTGGCAGCACATCCCTCCTCCAGCTGTCCTGCCTGCGGCTGTCTTGCGTGGAGAGTGAAGCCCCAAAGGTTCTTCCTTCTTGGCTGTGACTTGCAGCCTCTCTTGTGGGTGATTGCTGCTGACCCTGAGCACGTCCTGTATGAGAACTGGAGCTGGTCTGCTGGTGTTGCAGGGCTCCTGTGCCAGGAGAGGGCTGGAGCTCCAGATGACCGACTCCCACAGAGCTGTGGCATACTCTCATGCACTCCTCCTCTGAGGCAAAGCTGTTTTTATTGCCATGACAGCCGCCATACCAAAACCGGTTGCACTTGCCAACAACTGCCACAAAGTACCAGCGAGTGGTCCAGTTGGTGCAGGGGCCGTGGGCACTGGGCAGCAGGCACATGACAGGGTATGCTACCAAAAAGAGTGGAACAGAGGGAGATGTGAGGGTCACAAAGCACAATGGTCCAGGGGCTTCAAGCCACCTAACTAGATGATTTATCTGATGGCACTGTGGGCAGAGGGCAGGTGGGAAAGTAGGACACCTGGGTGTCCTATCTAGCTGTGCTTTGAAACTGAGAAACTGCTCACATGTTTCTTTTTGTCTCAGTTTTGCCTCTGATAGAAGTACCATCCTCAGAGCCATTTCTGAATCTAGATACTAGACATATGCTTTATAGCCTTGCTTGGAGAATTATGCAACTGCAAAGCAGGCTCTGGGGCTTCCTCTCTTGCAAGGGACACATGACTGCCATTTGCACATTTTCAGCCCATAAAGCAATGGCTTACACTCAGCTGTGAAGAAGATTCGTGCATTACAGAATACCCCTGCACACTGATATAAAGAGGAGCAAGGTGTCTACAAACCCAGAGCCACGGGTATCACAGCTGCATGCTGACAAACACTGGCTGCAAGGTGCTTTGCCAAGCTGTGGCTCAGCTGAGAGGATCCAGAGAGCTTTCCCCTTCCCCTAGGCTGCATCACAGGGATGGCCACCAAGCAACCTCTGTGCTGCAGCAGGAGGGCAAGGCACTGCAGCAGCAAAGTGCCTGCAGAGGGTACATCTGGGCACTAAAGGAGCAGAGATGCTTTTGCCCAGCAGTCTTCGTGTCCTTATAGCACAGCAGGCACTGGATTGAACTTTGCTGGCAGGGGGCATCCATGCAGCCCTGAGCAACCCCTCCTCCCCCATGTAGTTCTCATTCCTCCCCTGTCCATAGGCTGTCTGAAGGCTGAGCACTGTCCTGATTCCTCAGGAGATCCCTACTCCTCCTAAACCTGGGTAATTAATTCAGAGCACTCCAGGTTGCATGACAGTGTTTTCTCAGGGACAAACAACTCCTGAGTAGTCCTACAGGCTGACACAGATCACACAAACACCCTTCTGTCCAACTATCAGCAGAGGACAACAGGAAGCTCTGCAGCAGCTGGCAGATCTGAATCCTCAGGCTGCTTTTCTACACTCCCTCCAAGCTTCTGCTGCCCCAACCACCAGGTAGAAATTCTCTTCAGAGAGATTATTTACTACATTCTACAGAGAGCAGAGCCTCTGCACTGGAAACTTCTATATGCTACTGGACTCTTTTTGTGTTTCTAAACCAATAAGCCAAAGCATCACTTACGGTAGTTGGGCTTATTGAGACATCCTTCCCCTCGAGGACCTGTGGCCGAGGCGATGTTGTCAAAGCAGCAGCCGAACACGGAGCCGCGGCACTCACCCGAGGGCTGCTGCTGGGACAAGGCTTGGCTTGCCTTGGAGACAGGAATGGAAAGCCAAGAGTTATCCTCACACATGAGGACAGCAGCACATGCAAGGCACTGTGTGCAAGCTGCCAGCTTAGAGGCACCACTGTTTGCTTGTTTGCCTCCTAGAGGCTTTTGGCCTGGAAAGGGGTGGGAAATTTGGCTGTCAGCCACGGAGCCAGGGTTGCACTTCTATGCAAGGCACACCTGAGCAGCCCAGCAGCAGGCCAGTTCTTTTGCTACCACCAGTAAGCATCCCAACCTACAGGAGGGATCACCTCCCCACCTTGAATTAGTCTGCAGAGCTGACAAACAAAAGCAATTAATAGAAGCCATGTTTTTCCCATTTTTTGTCCTAGAAACCGGATAGCAATTTTCTGACCAACAGAAATTTGGATTATTCAATCAGCTCTACATAGGATGGCCTTCTACTTCTCAGACGTCTCCCCACTACCTGCTCTGTACCCTGCTTGTAGAGGATTACAGGTGGATGCTCCAGACTGAACAGGAGCAAGGTGGGCCAAAGGGCTTGATGCCATGCCTGGAGTATTGGTTCCTCAGCATTACTGGCAGAGATGAAGCCCAACAGAATCCATGATGTGAGACAGCAGGGTCAAATCTGAATCTTCATATCTGATCAACTCCTGAAATGTAAAGAGCTCTTGTACTTACTGCTGGAGTGGTCGCAGTGGGACGATTTTGTCTCGTTTGAATGTCATGGTAATATTGTGGGCATCCAAAGTTGTTTGGACCCTGGGCAGCTGATACTCCATCAGGGCAGCAGCCATACCTACAGGCAGAAGGGCTGCAGTAACACCTGACCTGCCCAGGCAACAGGCACGGGCTACAGGATTCAGGAAGCCCCCAGGAAGGGCAATGCCTCCCTGCTCAGGCCTATCTACTTCCAGCTACCTGTTCTGGTGGCAGGTGCTGAAAGGGCAACCTCTCCCCAGAGGGCCTGATGCCGGAGTGTGCCCATCTGGACAGCAGCCATGTGGGCTCTGGTGGCAGTCCTGGGAGCCAGCCCCTGCAGGGGGATCCTGAGAGAAGCTGAGCCGATGGGAACCTGGCGAGCGGGACTGGGGCTCCCACCCAACAGGAAACAACTTGTTGTGGTCTCTGGTGGATGGAATGTGCTGATTACCTGAGGTACTATGGATCATGGTGTTCCCAGGGAGCATCCTTCCATCATCAGAGTCTAGGGAGAGAACTCAAAGTATGCAGGTGAGCATGAAAATCTGGTCAGCTTTCCTCCTCTCTGCTCTCTTTCGCCTGCCCAAGGCTACCTGGCAGGATTTTTTGCATCACGTCTTCCGGCCCACCCTTCCTGATCTGGCAGAGATACTTTGCTCATTGCCTTGACCATTCTTCCTGCTGTCCCATGAGAAACCTGTCACATTGCTGTGATCCCTTCACATCATCCTTTCTTGTTCCTATGATCTGCTTTGGGCATAATTTCTTCCAGCCAGCACTTAAGTCATGCTGACATAACCTGGGATCCATATGCTGTACAGAGTCTTCTGCATGGATAGATTGAAATACTGCTCACTGTTAGTGTAAAAGAGTCTACATTTTGTCCCTGGTTCCTGGAGTTTCTAGGAGCCCATGAAAAAAATGAGAGAAACAAAGAAAAGAATGATCCCTCTCCCTACCACACCCTATTCCAAGTACCCTATCATCAAATCCCAAATTTAAAAAATTCTTCCAAACCTGGGGCAGGGCTGTTTGGGTTGTAACGCGTCAGCAAGGACTGGCGAGTGACATCGTATCCCATAGTGTCCTGCATGCTGGGGACTTCTGCAAAGAGACACATGCATAAAATGGGCTCAGTTACTCCAGCCCTGTCCTCTAATAATTGCAAATACATCCAGCAGTCAGCAGGAGACAAAAGCTGATGAAAATGTTCCTGTTCCTCTTGTGGAATAGCTGCTGAGCAGCAATTGGATTTGATTGGATTGTCGGGACAAGCAACATACAACTGGCAAGCAGACAACAGTCAGCATTGCAGCTCTGACATGGAGAATAGACACAGATAAGAAGCAAAATGTTCTGAAGAGTTGTGACTCCTTTAGAGCCAGTCCACAGAGGGATGAGAGTTGGCTATAGATTTTAGCTACTGAGCCTCCCCAAATTACCATCCTTCTGGACTGGGAGTCCTGGGATCAGTCTGCAACACACTGGGTGAGCCGTCATAGAATACTGGATTCAAAGTGGACACACACCAATGTTGTTCCCAAGCCTGTTGCATACATTTCAAACAGCACAGGTACTGGGACTCCGAAGGTGCTTTGTGCACATAACCTTGGCGAACTCACAGGATGGAAATAGGCAGGCAAAAAGCTGAGAACATGAGCTGATGCAGAGCTAGGAATTTCTACTCCTAAGCAAAAGCATGCTGGGAAGAGCTGGGTGTGCAGCAATACCACTCACGCTGTGGCAGGTAACAGGGCTGTGTGTTGCAGCTACCCAAGGTGTCTGGTTTCTGTGGCTGGATGGCTTTGCATGTCTCAGGACTGTAGAATCTGGAGTCACCGTCAGCGCAGATGACCTGGCGTGTCCGGATGCCTGAATCACAGCTCTTGGAACACTTGGGCACAAGGACAAGGCAGTGAGCAGGCAGCAAAGGCTGAATGCAGAAACCCCACAGATCAGAAGTGGGGAACAGCTGCATGATTAACTTCAGGCTGAGCACAGCTTCAACCACCAAGACAAAGCAAACAATATTTCAGCTGGAATCATCTGAATAATTAGAAAACCATACTTTAAACTATTTTACCAGATGTTCCACCCAGCCCTGAAGCATTAGGCTCTGTGCCACACTCAGCCTGTAACATCCAGATGAGCTTCTGTTACCTACAGTAGTGTGTCAGGGAGCTGGAAAGAACCATTTCAGCCTGAAGGAATAAAGGCACCTCAATTCTCTGGGGATCCCCCAGCTGTGAGTGGGTCAGTTTGTATTCAAAAACAACAAATTACAACTGGAAAGCAAACAAGTGGCTTTCTTGTAAGCAGCTAACTGGAGTTTCCCTCACTGGAAGCTGTGGATGAGAGGGAGCAGCATCTCAGAGGAGGGAATAGCATGAGGCGTCTGTGCAACCCACACAGCTCATGGCAACCTCTATAAACATTAGGAGAGTATTTCTTTCTAATTCAGAGAAGCAGATGGGAAACCTTCTGATATCAGAAAGTCAGGAGAAAGATCAGATTAATATATGAAACTTCTTTAGCTGTAACGAAAACTTAGCCCACATCTAAGATATAAGATGTTTTAGCTCAGAACAATCTGGTCTGGCTAGCACAGAAGTGAAAAAGGGTGCTTGGAAGTCCCCTGATGCATTGGATCTACTGTATCTCTACTCCCTGACACTTTTCCCAGGTTGAAGACAGTCTGGCTTCCACCACAAGGACAGGATTAATCCATCTGAAGATCAGTTTATCTGAATAATCACAAAAATGTACTTTAAAGCATATCACCAAGTGCAATGACCAGTCCTGAAGCCTACAGCTCTAAGCCACACTTGGCCAGAGAGCTGTTCTGCTGATCACAGCAGGGGAGCAAAGAATTGGGAATAAGCAGCAAGAGTGGATTGTTTCAGCTTATTGGCTGCATTTTGCCACTGTCACTGAAACGATAATCTCTCCTCAGAAGGATTTATTTTTGTAGCAGCTGCACACAAGGCAGGCATCAGATTAACTGGAGCATTACTAGTGCCAGTTACAACACAACTGTGAGCCAAGGGGCTGGTAATGAAGCAGCCCTTGCTCCCAGCTTCAGCCAATGTGCAGACTGCACGGATCAAAGCTTGTTTGTGAGGAGCACAGCAGTACAATCAGTAATTTCCAAGCCATGACAGCAAGGTGCTCACCAGACCCCAGTCTCCAACGTGCCAGCCAATTTCCTGGATGCAGTTCTCCCTAAGGCAGGGCTGGGTGGCTGATGGCTTTGGCTCCATTAGACAAGCGAAGTCCTGAGCCTGGGAGCCCTGCTGTGTCCTGCAGGTGACAGTCCGGGTCTGCACTCCTTCCCCACAGCTGGCTGAGCACTGCAGAAAGGGGCCCAACAATTACAAAGAAGCCCACCCAGTTCCAGGCTTAGCTCCCTATCATTAGAGCAGAGCTCCATTTTGGGACTGCCTGAATCAACCAGCTATCATTGAAATAATTTTCTGGGGTGGGAGTTAGCGGAGTAGCTGATTATACTGTAGAGGAGACAATTAAGCATCAGAGCATGGGATAGGGTCTTGGAGATCTGGAGCTTACTGTATGATTTTGGCCTATTCATATAATTACTCTTGATCTCTCTCAGAGGAGATGTGGAGGATGAATTCAGAAAAATATAAACACTGCAGAATACATTGAGAACAAAACATGGTAGAAAACATCTGGAAAGTCATGTTATTTACATCTGATTAAAACCAATGGAAGGTAAAGAATTTTAGGGAAGGTAAAAGGTTAGGTTCTTAAACTGCTCATGTCTTTTGCTTGAAGACTTTGTGCTCTATTTTTACAGCATGGAGCTGTGACAACTTCTATACTAGTAACTACTTTGTGACATGTTCAAAGCCCTCTTAAATTCACAGTGGTGTTTCCTGGAATCCAACCTACTTCTACATGAATTACCAAGGTGTCTAACAGAGAGCATTAAATTGGGGACAGTCTGAGTCACTTCAGATGAGCTTCCCAGCTGAGTTTCAGCCATTAATTTACCAGAGTAACCTTCCAACTCTGAGAGTACACAAAACACAGTTGCTTCTGAGAACCCTGGAATGAATCACTCAGGCATCAGTTTGTAAGAACATGACCCTTGGTGCCTTCCCCAAATGGTGCTCTTACTCCACAACCCCAAAATCACACCTCACAAGGTGGGAGGAAAGAGGGGGTGGAAGGACTTTCCAGTCGAGGTCATCATGCCTCAAAATTGTATTTTGTGCTGTTGTGCAACTCAGGCAGGCTAAGTACAACCACAAGATTGCAAATCAAATGTTGCAAGCGTGCGTGTACTTCTTCTAATAGAGGAAAATTCACTTGTACTTTAGGACTGAGTAGACATTCCCTTTACTTTCTAAGCCCTTGGAATGCAAGATGCCTTCTAAAAGCCTGTCTGGCTGCACTGAGCTCACACAGTTTGAGCTGTTTCCACTCCTGCAGCTATAAATGCACACAAGCATCAAAAATGCACCACATGGCTGTGTTTGGAGAAGCCCCGTGCAGACACACAGCAAACAGCAGGCCACCAGTGTTTCTAGAGTACTGCTGTCCTGGGGTGGTGATGCAAGGCAGCAAAATACATGGAAATAACCAGCACAGGCAGAAGCCATGAGCTCCTGTATCACAGAGGAAGGTGTGCTACTGCACATCCCCAGCTGATGGACAAAAGCTCTCCNTGGGTCTGATAAAAACACAGCAGTGGAGAAAGGATTGGCAGACCAGAGAAGAGAGAACATGCAATTAGAAGTGCAGAGGCGTGCACAGGTTTGAGGAACAGGGATGTGTTCATAGGAGGGCTGCAGAGACAAGTTCTACACCTCTGCACACCACCTATCCAGGGACACACGCTTTTTGTAGCCTGGCTCTTTCTGCCTAAGTGTTGTCAGATCCTCCTGCAGTAGGTGCCAGGAGGGTGTTATGTGCCCAGGGCACTGACCTGGGACCAGGGCCCCGTGCTCCAGGTGGCACACTGCCGGACGTTGCAGGGCTGGCTGCGGCGCGGCTGCTGGGCAAAGGCCATGCACTCGGCGTCATCCACCACCCCCTGCCAGCTCTGCCCGTCAAACACCACGCAGTACACGGAGCGAGTCTGGGTGCCTCCACCACACGTGGCTGAGCAGGATCCCCACTCTCCCGTTTTCCACCTGCAGGTCACCGAATCAAGCACAAAAAAAAAAAAACAAAAACAAACAGTAAGCCCAGCCAACCTGCCCGGAGGCACAGAGGAGTCAGTGCCGCATCCCTGTAGAAATCAAGGAGAGATGATGTCCCTTGGCCTTGGCAGAATAGAATCAGAGGCAAGTTCCCATTTGACCAAGCATGCCCAGCTTAATTGGCAATGCAGAGCATTAGTCCTACTCCAGAGACATATCCCCAGATAGAAAACACTTGTTTCTCTGGAAATGCAGAGCTCTCCCAGAACAGGAAGATCTCTCTCCATGGCTTTTGGTCTCCTGATGTCTGCAAAAATGTCACGCCTGGAATAGAACATCAAAAAAAAGGAAAGAAAAAGCTCAAAGGAAACAATCCAGACCAGCTAAAAGAAAAGCTACCACAACAGTCTAATCCACACATTACACTCCAGACATTATCAGAAACAGTAAAACCAAGCCAAGTCTTTACTTTGCCCACAAACCCTACCAGACACTCTCAGAAGTGCTTAACTTTTCACTGACAGCCAGTAGAAAGCTGGTTTATTCCTCCCATCAGTCAAATTCTCTAACTGCAGCACACATACAAAAAGCCCACAAAAATGTAAATAGATTTTTTCCTGTCTTTGGTTGCTGAAGCTGCTGCAGAAATGATACACCCTTGCTAACAAGGGGAATCTCCACAAAACAATCTGTCTAGATACTAAATTCTCTGCCCATGCCCAGTCCAGCTTCTCAGAGCTAGCTGGAAGCACAGCTTGCATGGCCTGGCTTCAGGGACAATGTGAAGTTTCATCCTCAAATCCAGCATGCAGTGCAGTCCAAAGGCAGTGGTTGTAGAGGGGGAGCATCATGGTCATCTGCTTGCCAGCTGCTGTGTCCCCCCGCAGCCAGGTAAGGCCCAGCCAGGGAGTGAAAGAAGTTCATGTTTTCTCCCCCAGCATTCCGGCTACATCCCTAGCCTGGCCCTTGCCACCCCTTAACGGAATTTTAGCCAGCCAATTCACATTCACATCCTAACAGGATTCCATAGTAGACTCTGCCAGGGTCAGCTCCTAAACACACCCTTCTTTGTTGCTAAAGATGCACATGTCAACCCAAAACTGAATGGCCTTCACTGTAAAATGTTTCCTTTGGAAAGGGAACAAGTACATTCAGTTGAAGCCATTTACAATGGTGTGGTTGCAGAGCTTATAACAAATTATTCATCAGTTTTTTTCAAAAGCGCCAATGGGAATAACTCCCCCCTAACTACTGTATTCTGCCTCCTATAAAGCAAATGTACAGTTTTGGAAAGGCTGTATCAACCAGATGGGATCACCTACAGCTTCTTTCAATTGCGAGTCAAGACTTCTCTGACACTTGTTTCATTTCCTTTTTAAGACAAGGTCAACCATAAGACTGGGATCTTCATCAGAGGGCAAAATTTGCCAGGCCTAAGCTATTAGGAGCTTGCTGTGGGACAACTGTTTTGCTTTTGATACTTCTACCTTCTCATATCTCAGTGTACATTATTGTATCTGTCACATCCTTGTACTCATCACACGTTACAGGCTCTTTTCTGCCTGCTATAGGGCCCCTACCTAAAAGGAAGAGCTTTTAAGAAACTCTTTTTCTATGCCAATGTTACAATTGCCCAAATGATCATGCTCTCTTTTCATTTATGTTCTTTTATTAATCTTGATAAGTAAATAATAAAAAAAAATCTTCCAGAACTTCTTTACCCTGATTCCAGAGAAAACATGAGAACAAGCAGCCAGAAGCTATGAAGATATCATCCCCTTTCAGCCCCCTAAGAATCAAGTTACCAGAGGCACGTGCAGCTACCTAAGCAAAGCTGCCAGCCAGCACCCTCCACCACCATTTTCACTGGCAAGCATCAAAAGCAAAGCACACCCACTTCTACCACCAGTGCCTAAGAGGAAAGCCCCCATGGACTTCAGTGGACAACTAGGTGGAGAGCAGAAGAGAGCAGGCTGCCTTCCTGTAACTTCCTTCTCCTTGTTACCTCTTCATCTGAGAGCTCCGTGCGCCGCTGTGGCTCCAGGCTTGCGGCAGGTAGATGTAAGAAGTCCTTTATATACAGAACAAAGGTTTTAAAGAACTTAAAACAAGTAGCTACAGGCTAACGTCTATTCAGAAATGCTCCCAGGTGCCCCCTCATGCACACCAGCGCTCTCAGTGGCCTCCACTGGTACACAGATACACAGCTAATGCTCTTGTTACAGCTCTGGTTGCCCAGTAAGAGCCAAGTGAAACCAGCTGTACGGGGCAAGGCGGAAATGGCTGGGTGAAGAGGTTTGAAAATGCTGGAGAATGAAAAAACTCCAGGATTCATCTCTTTCTAAGAGAACAGACACTGGGAATGCAGAAATGACATAAAATGACACCAGCACAGACGTTCTACTCTGTCTTTGTAGGCTCCAGCTCAAGAGAAGAAAAACCAGAGAATCTGTTTCATGTCTCCTACATGGGCTAGACAACTGTCTTCCACAACCCTATTTTAGAAGGCAAATTCAATTGCCTATAAAATGAATGCAGGATGTATTAAGCCCTTTCCTTGTGCAAACAGAAATATTCATGACTCATCCCTGTGTTATCATCCCAATCTTTTGTCTTTGGCTTTCTCTTAGAAGTGAAGCACCTCTGTGGAGAGAGCCATGCTGGAGGGCAGAAGTGGAAGGATCACTTTTTTCTTGGTTCCAAAAGCACCTCAGGAAGAAGTCAGACCCCAGAAGAAGGAAGGAAATTGTACCGTTTTGTCTGGGGACAAGGCTGATGGCCACACGTCCGGTTGTTGTCTGGTTGTGGTTTATTCCTGCACATATAGTCCGGATAAATTTCATTGTCTATAGTGCAAAACACCAAGCGGGATTGGAAACCTAGGGGACAAGCAAGAGAGTATCTAATCAACACAAGCTACCCAGGACTAGGTTAGCAAGACAAGTTTCTAAAGTCGTGTAGAATCCACACCTGCCCCAGCCATTCTGGAAAAGAGACAGGTGCAGGTCTCTGTCTCTCGTTACATAGACAAATGATGCCTTCCCACAGTATAGGAGTCTACTGGAAGGGCAAGGGAGACAGTATAGTTCTGTGTAGCTGAGGGGAATTTTCCTGTTACAATACGAAGGAAGACTCACAAGGGGAGTGTTCTACCTGACCTGTAAGCTGCTCATGAAGGAGCCCTGCAAGATGTGTGCAGTGTACAGCAGATCTGGGGGTCTCCTGTTAGACTCAAAAGGCCAGTCTTGTGAGGACTGGATATGGAAGTAAAACTTGCAACTCTTCATGCTTCCTAAAGGGCCATGAGTGGCCAGGCAAAGACAACTTCAGCACCTATAGTCACAATATGGCTAAAGCTGCCAAAATGGCCATTAACACAGAAGCCCAGAAAAGGCTGATAAGAACTCTATATACTAATCAGCTGGAGAGGGGTTTTTTTTGTTTCTCGGAATTAAGTTTTTGGGTTTGTTTTTCTTTTAAGCTTAAAATCCATAATGTTGCTCATGGAGGAATCTGTAAACTGAATATGCTGGTGATGCCTGAAGAGCCTGACCTGTAACAGAGGTTAGACAGAGTTAAATAAATAAAGTAGGTATTTATTAAGAGGCCTTCAAAGGGTACATCTTGGGCAGTACAAGAGCTCAGCTGTGGCTCTACCCAAGATGGATGACTAGTCACGAGTTTTCACACTTTTATAAGTTTTGGTCCATTTACATGTTGGGGTTAATTGTCCAATTACAGTTCCAGGTTATGAAGTCCCATCCTCCCAGATTTCTCTCCTCAATTCGCTGTTGTTTATACTTTTTGGGCCTGAAGCTGCAATGGTGTCCTTGGTTCTCAGGCTGGAAAAGGATTGTTTCGTCTAAATAAACTGTGAAGAGAACTTGCTAACACTCTATATGAAGTTCAGAGTCACACACCAATGCACTACAGAATCTGAAAAATATGAAAGCTAAAACTTAAGGCATCAATAGGACACCCCAGGAGATCTGACAGTCCTCTTGGAGAGAGGGAATCTCCCAAGATGTGGCAGAGAAGAATGATGTGATTCACTAATATAGGCCAGGTCTCTCTGGAGAGGACCTCTCAAGTGGTTGATAAGACTATGAAGACCTGAAGCAAGTCAAAACAAAGGCTATTGATGAAGATTCTTAACAGGTCCTAGTAATAAGTCTGAGGACTAGGGAATGGAAAATAAGAACAAGGCAGGGAGTATAGTCCTGTTATGACTCCATGCATAACCCTCCCTTGACAAAACCTTAGCAACCACCCTGCAGATCCCAGTGCTGCCTTCAGCAGGAGACTGCTGGGAAGCTGCTGCAGAGGGCAGCACACTGTCACACTGCCTGCAGGGTGTGGATATAAGCCCCACACCAGCCACCAGGGATCAGGTCCTCTCCCCTTACCTCCTCCACATTCAGAGCTGCACTCGCTCCAAGAACTGTAGCTCCAGCTGTAACCCGAGGCCTGTCCTTGCACAGGCAGGTAATATTCATACTGTACCCCCGTGTTTGGCTCCTGGCTGATGAGCTGCAAAAGCATGGGAGGAAATCAGGGAAATTACACTTTTCCTCTTCACAGAATTTCCCCACCATGTCTGAGGGTTCAAGCTGACTTGCATCCCTCCCATTCAAGAAGCACTAATTCTCTGCACTGGATTTTGTCCTTGCCTTCCATCATATTCTGGAGAGCATTATTTTTCAGAGAAGGGTACATTCATCCCTCTTGGCTTTAAAAGATCCAGCTGCTCCTGTCACAGCAAGTACATTTCCTGCCCTACAGCAGAGTATAACAAGCAGTGTCCTGGAGCCTGTCCCTGCCCCAGCACCATTTGGTGCTGACTCTTGCCTCCCTTAAAGTCAGTGCCCAAAGGAATAGGCAGGAAACCAACATCGAGCCTTGCACTGCTCATTTCTGGGCAACAGAACCAGAGCAGCAATAAGTGCTATTTCTGCAGTCTAGCTTGAAGGCCCACAGCCTTGTAAGATTCCTGGGGGCTCCATCACGTCTCCAGTTTTTCCTAGCGTACTCCCACCATGCAAAGTGAGAGCAGAGTGTCAGCAGGGGAAGGCACAGCCTCTCACCTCAATGACGAGGGGTTCCGTGGTAGGACCCCGGGCATGGAGGAGCTCTGGGGCCACATCCCCCTCGGAGCCACGGTCATAGTGCAGCACCGTGCTGGCCACCTGCAGCGCCCGGCTGAAGTCAATTGTCCAGTGCCCGTTCAGGTAATACTCCCCTCGCACGTTCTTGACAGCTGGACAAACACACATGCCAGAGAAAGATCATAAGAACTCCACAAGGTTGCTCCTGCTTCCACTCAGTGCTATGTCACAAGCAAATGAGGGTGACCATCATCCTCCATCAGTGCTGTCCTTCCCATATGGCTTTTTTAGAAGAAGCTGTTCCACATTCAAACAGTGGCTCTTGCCAGCTTTGCTGCAGATCAAGCACTCTTTTGCTGCACAGTCACAGCCTCCAGCATATTCCTGCCCTGCCTCTGCATTCCCCACTGTTAGTAGCTGAAGCACAGCCAATATCAGCCTCTGTCCTGCTTGCCATTAAGATGTGGGATTCACACTCCATTGCCTTTACACTACTATCTGGTTCATCAGATACTCTATTCAGAAATCAAGATGTATGCTGAATCCAGTTTTCTACAAAAGAAAACATCACCAGACTGATTTGTCCTAAGCACTGAGTGATGGAACACTCAGAAAGCAGAAGAGGATTTGCTTTCTCCACTGGAATTTCCTCAGTCCTGCCCAGAAAGCTAGGCAAGGCTTTTTCTCCCTCCTTTTTCTCTCTCTGTGGAATGACTAGAGTTTTAGGCTGTAAAAATGCCCCAAAAAAATCTATGGAGAAAAGAAGCCCATGCCAAACTTCTAGATGGCAGGAACAGGTAGTGTTTGCATTCACCAAACAGAAATCATAGCCAAATTTGGCTAGATCAGCTAGATTCCTTGTAAGTTACAGGCAGGAAGTCTTAATGTGGTTTGGCTATTTTTATTCCCCACCCAACAGCCAGATCTCCACAGGAGACAAAATGAAGTAAATATGAAGCCCAGAGCTGTGCATCACTCACATTTCAAGGATACTCAATATCCAGATCCTGATATTCAGTTTTTCGCTCTGCCATATCAAAGTAAATCCATACCTTAAAATCAGATTTTAGCATAATGGCTGGAATCCATATGGACTGATACACAGATTCTGACATCAATCATACCTAGGAAGTTCCTGCTGGGCTTAACCTCCTTAATTTGGATGCTCGTGGCTCCCATAGGGATAATAAAGATTTGATTGTAACCTGAAAAAAGAAAGGGGATTATTCAATATCTGACTGTGGGTGCCACACAGCCACTCTTCTGTGCCTCATGGTTTCATTCGTGCCTGAATAACTAGATGAGCTTTTAGATGGTGACATGAAGCATTTCCATCATCACTTTAACTGCGTGCTGAATAACCTCTCCCTACATTATTCACAGATCAATCCACATGCAAAAAATTCCAGTGACACCTCAGAAAAGTCAATTTTCTACATTTTGAAATCTTTGGAATTTCAGCAAGAATCATATTGGAGTTCAGCATAGAGAGATGTGACTACAAGTGTGGTTGACGTCTTGAAATTTTTCAAAATCGGCCAAATGCAGAAGATGCAGTCCCACTTCTAGCATTCCCTGCACATATCCTGGTGGGGCTATGAAGACACTGGACAGCCTCACAAAGGCAGTGTATGGTGATGTTTTTATGGTGCATTTGTAGCACCTGCTGGAGAGGGAGTGGGGAAAGACATCAGCATCATGGCAAGTACTCCAGCATGGACATAGATTAAGGAAGTGATTCCCAGGATAAGTCCACGAGTATCTTTTCTGATGCTAAGGCCACACACTGCACAGATACTTCAAACAAACATCAAAGCATGCCTATAACAATCATGTGAGCAGGTGTCCCCACCAGCCCTTGTAGCAGTTGATTTTTGGTTTAACTCTCTCCTTCTCACCTGCCCAAACTACCTAGGATCATTTGTACCTTTAGGGAGGCTGGCCACATCAAAAGTTCCCTTCACACCATAGCAGGTGCTGCCATCTCCTCCACACTGCAGGCACTTGTCCTCCTTCTTGGCAGATTCCAGCATATTATCACAGCCAACAGCCTGTCAGAGCACAGGAGCATTAATAGGAATAAACTGTGATGACAGAGGGGGGAAAAAAAGGCCAAATGCTGGACAGATCTATTGAGAAAGCCTGAATCTAGGGAGCCTGGAAAGTCAGGGTAGGGCAGAGAAAACAACAAAGCTGTTACCTACTATTTCACATCAAGAGAGAGATAAATGCTGTCCACATGCTCCTCAGCACCTTGAAACTGAGTGATTCACCTTTTCTGATGCTATTGTGAAAGGTCAAGTAGAACAAAGAGACAACAGAAAGATTACAGACCCAGATGATGAATGAAGGAAGCACCAAGATGACTAACCTGACAAACTCCCTCTACACAAATATCTCGCTTGCCAGGTTCACAGGTAGTCCCATCTACCACTGCTTCCTTGTGCCTGTAGTAGAAGTTTTCTCCCTTGGGAATACAGTTTAACTCACATTTATTAGGTGCTGGCAGGAGAGAAAAAAGAAACATTATATAATAGCTTGATACTGCATCAGGAGCCTAGTTCTAGATCAAAGGAGCAGAAACAGAAGGGTCTACTGATATTAAGTGGCAGATATTGAATGAATTTCTGGGTCACAAAGTGCTGGAGGCTGGAAAAATACCCTAGTAAAATCTCACTGTATGCAAATATTTCCTCAGGGGACATGGGTCTAAGTGGATATTTGATTATTCCTTAGAATGATTGCTCTTATATTCCCTTGGAGTATAGGGTTTTCTAGAATGAGAACAAGAGCTGATACAGAACTGTTATTTTAACAACCAAAACCCCCTCTAAATCCATCTTAAAATCCCTCATAATTTAGTAACCAACTGTGAATGATACCATATCAAAGCTCAGAGCAAGGACCCCTGGTTCCCACACCTGCCTTCTGAGCTGGTTGCTCAAGAAAGCACGGGCTGATGAAATACATGTTGTATTTTCTGAAGCACTCGTTAATTACATATATTTGCTTCTCTTGTGCCCTGCTAATATTCTTCTGACAATATTGGAAAATACAGCAGAACTTCTGCTCCTCTAATACTCGGAACCTATCTGCAACCAGTTCCAGATTTCCTTGAGTAATGTTTCTGAAGGGATGGCTGGTACAAGAGACAAGTACATATTGCTGCAATGCTGTTTCTTGGCCCACTACATCCAGTGTCTTCAGGAAAGCAATGCTTTGCTGCAAAAGGATTTTTTTCCATGCCCCCCACTCCAACTAAGGAAGTACTCTACAAGGATACTACAGTAAAAAACATTGCAGTCACTTCAAAACATATGTTGATAGGTAGCAATGAAGCATAACCCCACGTTTATCATTACCTCCATAATATGGAAGCCACTTATATTTCTTGCCTTGGAATTCTGTCCCATCAAACTCTGCACACTGCTCTGCCCGGAAATCCCGGGAGCCTTCTGGGCAGTTCTGTTTGGAAGAGAAAAGGTTTGTATTGGAGTATTATAAAAAAGGAGGAAAATAAAACATACAATAAAAAATTAGGATTTATTCTTATTCCCCCTCTTTAAATTGGGGCATAATTTCAATATACTTTTGAACAGATACTGTTAATGAACTGCATCGACCAGTGACATCAGAGAAACAGGAACTAACAATCATTTCTTATTTCTGAACAAGAATGATGTTTGTCTGGGGAAAGGGAGCAACAGGCAAGAAAAACTAAAACCAGAGCACTATACCTGGACATTACATGACCTGTAGCTTCGTGTTGGTCCAACACAACTGGAAGGACCTTCTGTCCTGGAAGACAGAAAAAATACATGGAGCTCTCAGAAGAATACATGTGCAAAAAGTAATCTCATGGCAGACGTTACAAGTCACCTTCACAGCAAGCATATCACCCTCACAGAGTTCCCACAATAACTAAAATGCACTTCTTCACAACAAAAGCAAGCTGGAATTTTCTAGTGGTATTTTATGCTATAGTTTGTGTTCTGGCATGAATGAGACACGCACCATGAACAACTGCAGTACAGCTCTTCAGGGTCACGTTTTAACTAAATAATGGAAGCTGAGATTTTAGTCCATCATCCACCAGCAAAGGGTTGAGGTGTCCATACAAGAGAGAGAGACATGTTATGAGCAGCACGAGGATAGTGGCCAATTCAGAATATTTTTGTGCATCATTTATCTTGATGTTTTTGTGCACAATACATCTCTTATTAGGAAGAGCTAAACAAGCCTATAGAAAGTGTGCAACATCCTTAGTCCAGTCAAATGACCCCAGCTGAGAATTATGGAGAGAAACAATTATGGAGGAAATTGATCTAAAAAGGCAATCAGTGTCTAACATCTCAGTGTTCCTAAAATGAAGAGACAGGCCTCCAGAGATTCTGGCAGGTATAAACCATAATGGGCAGCCTTCAAAAGAGACCTTTCTTTATTCTGTGTGGGAAGCAGCAGCTTCATAACTCTGGCTTCTTTTATTACAAAACCTCCTCACATTTCTCTAAACAGAGGAGGGCTGTTTATTTCAGGATATTATTGAGAGTCTGGCTCTTTTTTTCCTCCTTTGCTTTGTTTTCATCCACAACAGGATCTCTAAGGTCCACCATTCCCAACAGGTACAGTACAAATCATCATCCTCATTAGGATGCAGCTAACCCAGCTGCAAATGATGTGGCACAGCGTTAACACTGCTTGAGCCAAATTCACTCTTCAATTTCTTCTGTGGCAATTTACCATCCCTGGGAATCATAAACCCGAGGAAACCTCAGCACTGCCACCAGCTCTTGGGAGAGAAACCAACTGCTCTGGCCTGTTTTCCATCTCCCTCAGGGCTTGCCACACTAGACCTGATTGAGCAGCTGCTACCGTGCCAATCCCCTGATTGCACAGCCTCAAATCTCACAGAGAAATTGCTGTGCTCTATCACAGGAGCCAAAGCAAGCACGTGTTGAAGAGAGCACTACTCAAAACAGCAATGACAAGACTGAAACTGAGGTTCATCTCAAAGTGAGCTCAGTCCCCTGAGATCAAACACAGTGTCATTTTTTTTCTGGATGTATATTGGAACATAATTGCAGGAGCTCAGTAACAGTACAACACATTTAAAGGATAAAAAAAAGAGGTTAGGCCTCACCTTTGGGAATAGCAGCGCCGCTGCCGAAAGCTGACTCCACCGCCACAGCTGCGACTGCACTTGCTCCATTCACTCCAGCTCCCCCAGACACCAACCTGCCGTTTCATCCTGCGGCCCTGGAAATGAAAAACCCCTCAGACATAGCAAAAAGACATGGCAACACAGGGGAAAAAAAAAAAAGAAGCAGAGATCCTATGTGTTGTCTTACAAAAAAGGCTGTCTTGCTGTGCTGTATTTCTAACATGAAAAGTGTCACACAGTAATACATCAGAAAGATCAGGTCTCTAGTATCTAGCAGTATTAGCTTCCTGAAGCCATACAGCACATCCAGCATCATAATCTCTCTTAACTGCTCCTGTTTTTCTATTCTTAGAATTTCAGCACTTTTGAATAACGATCTAAAAGAGGATAACATCTTCATCTCAGCAAGGCAGTAAAGGCAAATCATTACTTCAGGGACTTTGAGCACTGTCACTCCACACCAGATCAATAGAGCCACTTAAACCCAAATCCTTAGCTCTAAGTCCAATACTTAAGAGAAGTAAAGGAAGCAGAAAGAAAATCCCCAGAACATACTTTTTACTGCAACAGAATTGCATATGGACCTTCCTTCCCCCTACCCAACTGTCTCCAATGACAGTGTCAGGTCTGTGCCATCATTAGCAAAACCTTAATTAATTTTGTACTTAGAAAGTCAGATACTCACATTTTGAGAAATAACCATTATAATATAGACAAAAATTTACAAGTGTGATGGAACAGACCAAAATACATTGTCTTGGAAATATACGAAATATCATATTTTCAGAAAAAGAGGCCTTCTGCAGCTGATGGAATTCACACACAGCAGGACATGTCTGGTCAGTGAGAAGAATGGCAATATCTTAAGGAAAAAAATTAATATTTGCAAGATGCAATTAATGTTGCTTGGAAAAAGAAGGTAAGTGCAGGGTTACGTGGTGAGTGACACTGTAAAAACAGGGTTTGCTGTGCAGCTGCACCTGTAGGGCAGTTTATGTATACAATTGTACCACTGAGAAGGTAGTGCAGGCCATTTGGACACTGAGACATTTGCTGTAGTGAAGAGTGGGGAGGCCAAAAAAAAAGGTAAAAAAATTATTGTGATGTAATCTAACTTGCCTCCATACACAAACATCCAAGTCTCTGCTAGAAATAGGAGCTAGTCTAATAAATCATCCAGTGAGTCCAACTCAGGCAAGATGCATGGGTTAATCCTCTCTTGTAATTTAGACAGGTTTTATGGTTTTCCACACACACTCTCTGCCTTACTGTATGTCCAAGTTATAGTCTTGTTTCTTTACTTCACCCTCTTAAGGAATAATTTCCTGCTGCTGGAAGAGCAACAGTCAGAAATATTAGAAATATTAGCCAATCATATCTATGCATTTACTGCCAAATTACCCATAAGTATCTAGCTGCAGCGTCACCCCAAATTATTACCTATTTTTCTCTAATGTGAAATACTTTCTTCCTAGCCCAGCTACTTACTTTTCTTCACACAAATCCTGTGCAATTTTTCTAATACCTCTGGTTCAGACTAACTTTGTTTGCCTTCGCCCTGTTCGTTCAGTGGCACTGCCCAGGTTATAGCCTCTTCTACATACCTCCTCTTGGCCAAGTCAACATCTCCCTGATCCTGTGCCAAACCCTTTTCCCACTCTTTCACTCCAGATATTCAGCTCACTGTTTGTCTTCTGCATTCTCTTTTGCCTTTCTGGGCATAATCCCAACAACAGTGTTTTAGCTTTCAGCAAGGTTTTTTCAGCAATCTTATTTTCCCAAGTTTTTCTTTCAGACACCTAATTCCTCCCTCTGTAATCCCTCCTCTCTTACTCTCGAAAGAATAAAATATGCTACCACTCTGTTTCTTGGCAGTCTTATTCCTCTGTATCAACTGACTGATTTAGGTGCAGTATTAGCTCACCCTGGAAACAAGGGACCTTTCAGTCAGCATAAGGGAGAAGGAAACATGTAGATAAAAATCCAAAGGAAGAGCATTTGAAAGTCAGATTACTGGAAGGTAATTAGGATAGAAAGCCCTTCCTTGACACACACACACCACCCTGATAAATATTCCAATATCCCTCCTACAGAACTAGAATTATTCCTTCTATAGAGAGTAAAATCTGCAGGGACTCTTTGTTGTTAGGCTTATGCACCCACAGAGTGCAGGAACAATCATTTTTCTCAGCATCACTCCATTTATGTATACCCCAAAAGGAGCATCAGACAAAAGAATCCTCCCAAAGCTGTACAGTGTCAGAGAAACATTTTAATAGGGACTGAACTCCCATATTTGGAAATCTGTGTACGGTCCTCATTACTTCAGTAACTGCACACATGTATACAGGCAAAGATAAAGCTGTATGTTTATAATAAATAATAAATATATTATTACATAACCTGATAACAGGACATTTTTAGATGTTGTCAAGCCAGTTTCTGTTCCAAAAGCCTCTTTCTGCTCTCTTCTGGCTCTGGAATGCTTTTATCTCATGTCAGCCAGGACAACTAGATTCCATTCCCTCATAGATTTCAGAATGAAAAATCCACAATCTTCATCACTGTTACAAATTCATTTGGTTCCATTCTTCCCTTGCTTCAGCCTGACATACATACAAGAATGCAGTTTCTTTATCTGCATAAAGTATATATTTTAATGTTTCAAGACAAGTGAGAAAATGCATACAACCATCTTCCCTGACTTCTCAAAACTCCCCCAAAAGCAGCTAATGCCCAAGTTTTATCATCATTTAAGATACCAGCAAGGCATCCTTTCTGGGAATATTGATATTGCCCATGACCCTGGGAGTGTGGGTTTTCAGGGCTCATTTGCATACAGGCTGCTGTGGTATAGAAATTTAGAAGGCCAGGAATTTCATTTTTATGAACACTGCATTGCTTTCTTCAATTCTTAGACGAATTGCTGACATAATTGCAGCATCTGCTGTTACCAGGCCAACTGTATCTGATATCATCAGCAAGTAAAAAGCTATGCCTCTGAGTCATTAGACCTCCAGACCTCATCTGCAAAGACAATTCCAGTATGCACCACATGAAAACAAAAGAATTCTGGAAAAGTGTCCTCAATAGCTTATTATGTACAATGTAATGTTTATTTTTGTGTATGAAACATGCACTGGAAGAGAAGCTATGAATGGGACTTGACTCAGAAAGACAGAAAATGCTGCCACTATATAGGAACACTTTAAAAGGGGTACTTGAAAGACTTTCCAGTCAGTTTGATGAGGTGGATAGGAAACTATGCATGGGAAGAGGACTGTGCTTCCCAGACAAAGGCATTGCAGGCATGCAGTGATCCACAAAGTTCATATCACCAACTGTGGACAAGTGATTCAGTGGGAATAATTTCCTAATGCCTTGTTGCAACTCAAATACTATCAAGCTATCAAAGCAAACATCAATTTACTATACAGTCCCAAGTGAGCAGTGAAGTTCTGCAGCCACACGTCCAAAGAACCTACATCCCAGGTAAGTTCTTATCCCTTGCTCCCTGGGAACCTTTCAGGACTCAGTCACATTGAATTATTTTGTGAATTTTTTTTTTGGTGCTGCTTTTCCAGACCGACAAGCAGCAACAAAACATCGTGTTGCACCACTCCAGCAGTCGCTGCTCAAAGCACTTGGTTACTGATAACCATGCTATGCCCGAGAGCCTTCGGACAAGGCCAGAACTGCTTGCTTTTGGCCCAGAAGGTTGCACAGCTCTGGTCTATTGAGATGCAACCGAAGCATCATTTCAGACATTGAAATGTTGTTACTGTGACTTCTGGGGCTGTTTCATGTGCTTACTAGGTTCCATTGGGATCAGATACAAATCTCAGTGCCAACAGGGAGAATGTGGCAGGAAACACAGGCTGATGACAAGGCCCTGTCCAGCTGTTACCCACTGAAAACAGATATTGTTCACAATGATAAAATGAGTAAAGTGGTGCTACAGTTATGTAGTGTTTGCATGGCTTAAAACTACAGTCAAAATCAGACTCTCTCTCTTTAACCTTTCTTAGTATATTTGAAATAACACTGCATCATTTTATTTGATAAATACCTACTTTCTGGTGTTTATAGTTTCTGAAATATGGTTAATGTTTATTTTGACACACCCTGAACTGTAGCATCAGTTAGGAAACATGTAGAAGAGAAAGGTGAAAGCCAAATATTTTACAAATGAAAACTATCACCACTACTGTAATGGTTTCATTGCCAAAGTCTTGGCAAGTAAGAAGCGTCTAATGAAAACGTGCAACTTTGTTAACATTGAATAGTAAGTGCTTAGGGAGAAGTTAATTGCTGAGAGAAATGTTAATAACAGAAAGGGGAAAAGAAAGAAAAGTGTCAAGGTGCCCCCAAAGGTTGGCTGATCCCTGTGGGCTGGGAGCCAGTAGTGAAAGGCTCTCCCTGGGCAGCACAGCCAGCTAGGGAGCAGCCCCAGCCCTGGGAATTGGGCACCTCCACCTGAAACCAGGCTGGGAGTTGGGACTGCAGGTGGGCCTGGCTCATCAGGGTCCAGGGCTGGCCAGGCAGAGTTGTGCTGGGACAGGAGCCAGCAGTCCCAGGAGGCTACAAGGGGGTCCTGGGCAGTGAGCTGGGTGTTAATAGTGCCCTCAGGGCCCTACCAAAAACAACTCACATGGAGTGTGTCCTTAGACCATGTGCTCTTTGGGATATGAGCCATTTCCTTCTCATTTCTATATCCAGAAGAATTAACCAGTGCTGCAATGATGATCACCAATAATATATTTCCACATAGCTAAGCTCTGCATGACGTGTGGTATCCAACCCTCACGCTTAATTGAAGGGAGCTGAAAACATTCAGTATACATGTTTATAATTTAGATAATTTAGATATCTGCTGCTATGCCAATATACATTTTCAAGATGGCTCCATTGGCAACCAGCTAGGGTATTAGCCAAAAATGAACTAATGAATCCAAACCACATCAGCAAAGCATTTTTTAATAATTCTGTCTTAACCACTGATCTCAGCTCAGACACAGCAGGCTTGCAAAGAGCTTTGAAGGTGAATAATGCCAAGTACCATTTCTATGAATAATGAATAAGCAATCAAAGAATTGTATTTGAGTAAAACTAGAAAAACAAGAATGAGAGTGAACAAGATGGTGACAGCAGGAAGCAAAATACAAAGTGGTGCAGAAGAAGTGAGTATCTTATTAAGACAAGCTGCTTTACAAAGATGAGGAAAAAAAAACAGGCTTTGTTAGCTTTAATGGCTTGTGGTTTACACTCACTGTCTACATCTCCTTTCATCCCACTCTTACCCTAGCCATGGCTCATTAGCATATCCTCTCTAACAAATCCAGTGAAATCCAGCAGTTCCCCGACACCTTCATTATCTCAGAATTCTCCCTACATCACTGAACCCATTTCCTCATGGTTCCCAGCTCTTTCCCATGCTCCCTGTTCAACTCTTCAACGCTCCTCACTGTGCTACCTCTCTCTGGGCTGTCCCACCCTACAGCTGGCTCCTTCCACACCCAAGGATTTTCGGCTGGGGAGGATATGGTGTATGCACAGCCAGGGATGTGCTGCTCCATGGGACTGTGCCCTGTTGCTGGGCAGTGGGCAGAGCAGGTACCAGTTGCTTTTCAGAAATGGAAAGGCTTCCAGAAACTCTGGGTGGCCTGGAGATGTGGAGGGGAATTAAAGAACTCTAAAAAGGTACAGCCATTGCAGAGAAGTCAAATTAATTCTTGGAATCCTTGTGGAGGAAATGGAGCACATTCAGAAAACTCTACAAAGAGGATGATTGTGAGTAAACTTTATGACCCCAAACTTATTTAGAAAAGTGGACAAAACACACAGTATGAAGTCACCAGAAGTTGTTTATCCAAGGGGCCTAACAGGAACTCAAGGTTGAAATGGATAAACTCTCAGACAACCCTCTCAACTATATCCACTTCAACATGTGATTATTGGAAAGTGGAAAATCTGACACCAGTTTACAAAATGATCCCAGGGGAACCCATGGAACTGTATATTCACAGAGCATAAAACTGACATCAACTGATAAATTAATAGAACTTATAACAAAGAACAGAGCTAGCAGGCACCTGCATAAATACAGGGTGTTTGGGAAAAAGTCAATAAGACTTTTAAAGGCAAATCCTTCTAAGAATATTGCAGTTCTTCAATTCACAAACACATCAACAAAGGTAACCTGCCAGATACACTCAGATTTGCAAAAAACTTCCAAAAAAATCCTTCACCTAAAGCTTCAAAGGAAGTTAAGCAGTCAGAAGACAGTTCTTCAACGGATGATGAACAGGTGGCCCAAAGACAAAAGCAGAAGTAAAATCACCAGTCACTGCAAGAACTGACATTAGCAGCAGAATTCAATAAGGAACCGGAATGCCTCAACACATTTATTAGTTGTGCCAAAACCACAGAAGTAATGAAAGCAGATGATAAGGGTAATATAGGGTAATAAAGAACAACAGAAAACCAGAGACATACTGCAAAGAACGATTGGAAAACATTATAGTAAAAGAGATTTATCACTAAAATGATAGTGGAGATTTAATGTTGGCAACTTAAGTGAAACACAGGGGAAACACAAATCCTATCCCAAATTGCTATTATTTATTAATTATTAATTAATATTAATAAATCATTACATGATAGTTGATATTTAGCTCTCGAGCATGATCTTGGTATTATGGCTTCAAGGAGGCATTGACTAAATTCAGGGAAGAGGAACAGAAACATCTCAAGCTCAAAGGGTTCACAAACTGGAAGTATGTTGGAGGAAATTTTACTTGCCTATTCTTTAATGTTTTTTTCTAGACACATTTGTGACATAGCTGGAAACATGTTATAGGACAAAACAAACTGGTCCTACTGGTAAAATTATTCTTGTGCATGTTTTCTACCTTTCCCTCCACAGGAAGAATAGTAAGGTCTCGTCTTTCTCTGTCCTCACAGTAATTTTTACTGTTTCTGTGTGAGCTTAACTTTGATGTCCTTGTGCACCTCCTGCCCTTTGTTAAACCTGGCTAAGGCATCTAAAAGTTTATTCAATAGATTAGCTCTTTAAACAATAACAATGTTGAGTTATTCAGAATAAATTAAAAACCAGAATTTCAACCTAGAAATGTAGATCCATATAAAGAAACAGTGTTCAGAGGAAATATATGACTTGGACAGATCCAGTATGTCAGGGAAACTGTACTTAAGTGGTGGCCAAGCAAAACTTCTTTCATTCAGCATAGCTTCAAGAGGAGCTATTGATTGCATGCAGGGGGTAGAGTCTAAAGCTACAGAGAAGTGTCAGCCTTCACAGTCTCAGGGCATCTCAGTCATATCCCTTAAAAAAAAAATCACCAAAATCTCCAAATTTGAGATAGGCAGGTGAACAGATGAACTGAATATATTCCTTTTCTGATTCTTTTAACATACAGTATTTTTTTTTTATTAGATGTGAGACAGCAAGCATTCATTTAAGCATATTTCCATCCATGGCAACTAACAAACTCTGCTTGATTTAAGGTCTCTCATCTCTGATCTTCAAAGGTGGCCTAGAAAGCAAAACACTTACTCCAAGTGATAATTGCCTCTTTTTTCCCCCCCACTCTCTGTTTCTTTACACCTAACAAACATGTAATGTCTTCCTTTGCTAACACTTCCACTCTTTTACCTTAGATGTCCAACTCACTAATAAAGTTTAACTTCAAGTCAGGGAAACCGTTCTCAAGCTGCATTTACTTCAGAAAAATCCTGCTTCTCACTCAGAAAGGAACAGGAATCCCTGTTCTTAATTGCTGCATTCTTTTTCTGATAATATCACATTGGCTTAACATAAAGTAACCTCTCCCAGCAAAGCTAAACCACATGGCTAATACTTCTAAGACCAAAGAAAAGAGGAAAATGAGCTAACCAAAAATCCTTTCTCTTTATTTCAAGTGATAACTCTCTCTAGCTTTGAAGCAGGAGACAGCAATTACTGCTTTGCAGATAAAATCCCTAGAACCAGAGGCACTACCAGAATTCTATTATTTAATTGCCATGTTAGACTTTTCATAAGATGTGCCACAATAGGCCTGGTGACTTGAACCTATTAGCTCATTCAGAAATATTTTTTGCAAAGCACTTGAGTTACAGATGTTGACAGTTCTTAACAGAAGTATCTTTCATTTCTTGTAACAGTGCTCAGAAGAGCATTTACTTACTGAAAATGCAGAAGGTGACATGGTTGTTAGAATGAGCAGAAGGAACAAGTTCTTCATCTCTGCCTGTGGGAACAGAAAAATTATTCATCAGGGTTGCTTGCTTCTTCGCTGTGTCTTTGGTGGAAAAGCTACAATATCATGAAGTAAAAATGGAGGTGGATGTAAAATCAAGGGGAGAGAAGAAAATCAGTTTTACCACTAAACTCCCTGGAAAGACGAAGGCATCTGCAAAGATTGAAATTGCCCTGCACAGAAAGCCAGGATATAATTACTGAGAGTGAATATTTCCCTGAACTTTCCTCTGGTATTATGAGAACACCATCCCCAGGCACAGTGGAGGGTGCATGCTGTTGCATGTCTGCCCTCCCACCTCTTTACGTATACACCTGATAAAATACTTGAAGATTGCAATGATTTCACCCAACCCAAGGTAAAAAATTCCACAGTTAACATTTTTGTACCCTACATTCATCTTGTGTGGTTGCGCTTGTTTCAAATCCAACAATTCATCATGGACAGCTATAGCTAGATTCCACTGTAAGTAGTTATATCCCCTCTGCAGAGCTGGAAAGGAGATCAGGTCATGTAGGCTGGAATGGTAGCATACAACAGTTCCTAAATTTGGGGTGTTATCCACATTTGGGACCACAATACTTTGTTGGTACATTCCCTGTTGCTACTTAATCCTTCCTCTTTAGAGTTGCAGCCTACACCAACCAGCACTCACCAGAGCTCACAGCTGTGACAGGGACACTTCAGCCACTACAGACTGACTCTTTCTCATCACCATTTTCTCATGACCTCGTGATCAGTTAAGCTCGGGAAAAAAAAAGAAGTGATAGACTAGATATTCCTAGCAGAGTTTTATCTAGTTTGAGCTTCTTTCTAACTTGGAAAAGGAAAGGTAAAAGGAGACATTTTCCTTTCACAGTATACAAAAATATCAAGGAAGAAATGTTTATTTCATCAGTAATTGTAACAAAACCTGTTTTAATATTAAAACTTCATAAATAGCTCCTTTAGTCTGGCCTGTTAAATCTGGATAAAATACAGAATGTGTATCACTACTAACAATGATAACATAGATATAAAATCATTGCTGCATGAGGATATGACATCAGAAGCAAGAAATACCCAAAATGAAACTTACTTGATCTGGTATTTGAATATTTCAGATTACTATATGATGGGCACCCATTTTTCTTATAGTCCTGGGCCTCAATTAACAAATATTATTACAACTCTCCAAGTCCATATATACCATGGATTTTAACACTCCCAATATTCACTGCACTGAAAAGAAAAAGCTTGTTCCTAAATACTTTCTCTTTTAGATGTAAAAGCTACTAAAAAAATTTAGTTGCATCAAAGTCTGTATGCAAAATAGTAATGAGCAGGGAAAATGGAATTGGGAAAATAAACACTGATAAACTTGTCTCCCTAAATACTGAGTGCCAATCATAAGATTCATAAGAAAATTAAGATGTAGGAGCTTTTTATATGAAAAGACTTTCATTAATTTTGGTTTAGTCATTCTTAGGAAACTGAGGGAAAATTGTGTATCCTCCATCACCCACAGGTGCTACTACTACTCTTCCTATTCAAATCAAGGAAGAAACAACCTGGGGATACCCTCCAGAAGAGGTGAAGAATGCTCTCTGTGCTGTTGAGACCAATGACCAGATTGGGCTGGATCTGTGTCACAGCCCTACCAAGCATCCTATCCTTTCTCAAGGGAAGCACAGGCAAGAAGAGACCCTTTTGCTACCAGATCCGTGTACACAAACAGCAAAGTTGTCCTGAATGACTTTATAATGTGCCCACAGCACTAGGAAAAGGCACTGTGAAAGCAGGCATCTTCCTTGAATGGTATTGGTATCAGAGGTAAGTATTTGAGATTAGCTCCTATTCTTACTACCAAGAGGGGGAAAAAAATCATCTCTTCCCCAGCACTCCTCTCTCACATATTGCATTTCCAGACACCTCTCAGGTCCACAGATATGGCCTTGAAAACCAAATCCTTGCTCTGCTACTAATGAACTATCTGCTCAGCTCTTTCTACCATCTGAGCCAAGATGCAGACAGGGTGCTTGGACCAAACAACATGAGGTTCCTGGAGAAGCAGCTAGAGGAACAGGTCACCAGGGCTAGCAGTGCTCCCGTTCCCCAGGTAGTTAGTCTGGGATGCTTTTAGCCAGACAGGAGAAAAAGATTCTCTAAGGAGACAACTAGAGTCAGAACCCAATGTAGGGGGCAACCCTGGGCACCAAACCAGCAAGAGGTTACAGCTCTGGTGCTTGCTTGTCCTTTTGTGCCATTACACTTGCATGGAAATTGCTATCATATGTCCCAAATGTAGCATTAAAATGTTTAGACCATCCAGCCCTATTAAACTAGTCAAGAGATTCCAGGAAGGATCAGCAGAAGGAAGAACAGGACTGTCCATATCCTATGAAATTCCCCACTGGAAAACAAATCTTGTATTTGATTCCTGAGTGTCAACAAACTTTTTATTTTAGAAGCTTCCTCAGATGTAGAATTCAGCATTGATTCCTTTCACCTTAGTTTCAACCACAACAGATGGGATTGAAGAATCTGTCTGAAACCTTAATAAAAGGGTCAAGTTCTGTTTCTAGATTTAATGGCCCTTTAACTCCTTGCAGGACCTGGGGTACAGCAGCATATGTATATTCTGCTTGTTTGCCATTCTTCTCACCACAGGCTGGGTATGTGGGGGAAGGAATGAAAAGGACAGTGCTTTACAGTTCTTTCACTTGTCGCAACAGCAGCTGCTGCTCCCTGAGCCTCCTGAGCCCTGAGCCCTCCCCAGCTCCCTTTTCCCACTGTGTGCTAGAACAGCATCTCCACCCCTCCTCCACCCAGAAACAGCAGCAGAGCCTGAGGGGAAATGGTGACTTTATGCTCAAGCTATGGAACAGCTGCTGGAAAGCTCACAAGGAGGAATTCCTGCCATAGTGCTAAAATATGAAGTTATCTCAGGGAGAGGGTTTATGAGTTCACAAGAAGAAAGGAACAACCAGAATTTTTAACCAGAAAGAGAGGTATGCCCAGCTGAAACCTCTGCCCATGCACCAGAAGAGATTCAAATTGTCTAGGCAGTCACATCTGGCATTAACTGCTCGGGTGAGATGAATAAAAGGCTTCAAGTGGGGAGTGGTTCCAGCCATCTGTGAGCTTGGTCAAAAAGAATTAGCTTCAGAGTTCAGCTCTGGACTGCTTTCTATAGGAGATGCTGACTCAAGCTTCTCCAAACACAGGAGAAATTCAAACTGGGATCTAACTTTAGTAGCTCAGGAACCTTTTATTCCAAAACAGGAGGGTAAGAAGACCACAGAGGAGATAGCTGGAATTTCCTAACTGAACAGAACACAAGAACTCCATTACCACTGGAAACTGGGATAAGCACCCTTATTTCAGGGCATAACACTGAACCCACTTGGGAAAGAAGCTTTTGCCTTTACAAACAGAAGTTCCAGAGAAGACAGATGGGCAGACTTGGAGCCTTCTCTATAGCGGAGCCAGCAGTGAGCTGCTGTAAAAATATTTTATTTAGTTAGAAACTCTTATCCAGAGCCAGGCAGGCTTAGCAAGATCAGTCAAATCTTCATGAAGACCAGGAGTATGCTTTGGAATCAAGGACAGTTTTAATGACTCCTATATTTACTTTATGTGTGTAAATCCTGCCTTTCAATGCACAAATAAAATTGCTTACTTAAACTTGGCCACTTTTTCAAACAATCTCTTAGCATCCATGTTCTTGGGGAAACAAGACCTACATTGCCTGTATATATATGAAAAAATAACTTTGAATCAGTTGTCTAATTTCAGGGTCTCAAAAGCAATAAAGTTACATTTTGAGGGAAAAGATACTGGACCAAGATGAACAGATGTGTTGAACTTTCAATCTATTTAGATGATGACTTTTTCTTTTCAACAGGAAGGAAATCCAAACTTAATAGTAATGTTATTAATAACTTAGCCTTGTGTAAGCAAGAACTTAAGCTGTTTAGGCACTACAGAATCAGATCACAAAGTCAGAATAAAACAACTTTCATGCGTGCCATTGCTCACACATTTATCAGGTTTTCTCTATTCTTTTTGAAAATAATTGGACAGCCAGTGTTATTCTCTGTTAAGCATATAAGACAGACCAGCCTTCTTTGGCCTGTGAACCACATTTCTAGATTATCTTGGCCAAAGACATATCACATGTGTGGGTCAGGGATTGTTCTAGAGTGGTTCATAGGCAGAAGGCAAAAGGACCCCTTCAGGATTCCCACTTGTGTAATCTAGATGAGATTTAGCTAGACATGCAGGTAAGTGGCAAAGCCACCCAATATTACTGACTTTGGCAGGTCCTTGCAATTAATTTCATCTCCCTTTTGGGAATTTGAATTACCCAGTATGGATCTATCATTCCCTTTGAAGTTACCCTGACACAGAAGCTGCCTTTGCATGCACAGCTTTTGAGATACAGGTTGGCCACCTTGGCAATAAATATTTACCTGCTGCAGTATCAACAGAAATGGCTTATTGTAAAGTTTAGCATATCCAGCACTAAAGCAGACATTGCCACAGGGATTCCACTACTCACACCTTTTCAGAAATTTCTTCCCTTTCCTCCACTCATTCTCCTTTAACACATCAGATCTCACTTTGATGTTATATTTTTAGAAGTTTGGTTGAAGGAGATGGGAAGCCAGAATGGGCAACATATCATCATTCTGTTATTCAGTGACATAAATTTTTTGAGTCATTGACTGAGAGCAAAGTCTTTGAGCTTTTAGACTCACTGCATTTTCTAAAGGCATTATAATTTTTGCTTTGCTCCAAAAACCATCCAGCGTATCTTTGTTCCAGCTTGCTTTTGTTTGCCTTGACAACTGAGAAGCACCTTTTAAGTTTTTGCCGGAAGAACTAAAGAGGAAAAACATACACACAGGGAAAGAAGCTAAGATGAAGGTGGGGAGACAAAGGGGCTCCATGGAACAGAGATCAAGAATAGGGAAAAACTTCCCTTTGCTTAGGATGAAAGCTGAGTGAGGAGAGCATGAGCACCACATCACACAGCCTGGAGGAACCAGGAAACAAATGACCACTTTAAGCAGATGATATCACATTCAAGATACTTCTTAATATGCCTGTTTTCTGCCCCAAACACAGTCAATAATCCTTTTGTGGACAAGTTTTCAAAGAAAATCATGGGTCTTACTTCCTTTGGGTTGGGGCAGATAAGCCAAATAATGCCTATGTGCCCATTAAAACAGCAAGATGGTGAATTTCCTTTGTCTTGACCATGCAATGAACCACATTCATGAAGAGCTGTTTGTATACAAAGCAAGGGGTAAATGTTTATAAATTAGTCCAAACACAGGACTGGCTGAAGGGACTTAATGGGAAAGGAGAGAAAGAAAACACAAATTGTCTGAGCAGAAGTTTTATGGCAGTGTCTTTACCATTGGTATCCAGATTTAATAATTAATTCTAAATACATGTTAGAAGTTGAAGAATCCTCATCAAAGAAGTAATCTCACTGAGGTATATTTTCTGCCATGTTATCCATATTATGAAAGACAAACTCTCAGCTAGAATACCTTTAAAATTCACCTTGTTAAATGAAAAAAAATAAGTTAGAAAAACTTAATAACAAGCACAGCAGCAGAGCACACTGGCTGGAGAACTGAGTAGTGGTAACACAGAAGCACCTTCAAGCCTGCTCTATCCATGGTTTTCAACTCAGCCTTCAGGCTGATTCCTAACATGAATCTGCACCAGGCCATTGCTTCATGTGGCTAACACAGGCTGACAATATTTTTTACAGAGGACTTCCGCAGTAAAGTTCACCTGGGGAAGCCACAGCAGCAGCCTCTGAATACTGAAATCGCACAAAACAGTACATGAAAAATCATCAGGCTCAAGAGCAAGATCAACACACAGAGATTCTAGTAAGGCCTCACCATTCCCTATCAGTGGGTGGGAAGATGCAGACCTGCCTCGTTCTCCTCTCCAAAATCCACAATGATATATCTCAGGCTTAGGTCAGTGAAGCAGCATCTACTAAGCAAATGCAATCGCTATGCCAGCCCTTTGCAGGAGCTAATACAGTATTTCATGAGGGCAATTTTCTGCCTACCTATTAATATCGCCTCAGATTCAATTTTATGCAACTAGCCTCCCACTATTAGGTTTGCAGCAAGAGATTTATTATAAGGAGTAAAGATAGGATTCTGCCTTCTATTTTGGTAGTCTCCCTGTGCTTAGCTGTTAATTAAATCTGGGAGCATGTAGGGATAATGACAAGCACACAGACTGATTTAGACACTGCTAAAAGAAGCCACACACTGCCTATGGAAAATACATGACAAGGATATAATGCCCCAAACACTAGCATAATTGAAGAGGAATGGCTAACAATCTTTTACATTTACTACTGTCCTGTCACAGCTTAAGCTTAATTTCTATGAGTTATTTAGCCTTGCCTGAAGTATCACCTGACACTGAACACTGCTGCTGTTTATAAATAATAGAATGGATTGGGTTGGAAGGGACTCTAAAGATCATTTAGTTCAACCGCCCTGCCACGGGTAGGGACACCTCCACTAGATCAGGTTATTCAAAGCCACATCTGACCTGGCATTGAACACATTGATGATGGGGCATCCCCAGTTTTTCTGGGCAAGTTGCTGTTAAGTGTTGTTGAGGTTAAGTGTTAGTTCCCTGGGCCTTCCTTTATTCTCTTTTTAAAAACAGGGAAAATGTTCATCTTTTTCCAGTCACTGGTGAGTTTGCCTGACTGCTTTTTGACTTTTCAAATATCATGGAGGGTGGCTTGACAACCACATCAGTCAGTTCTCTCAGGACCCTGGGATGCATCTCATCAAGCCCCACAGACTTGTGTCTATTCAGTTTCCACAGGTGGTCTCAAACCTGCTCTTCACTTACAGTAGGAGGGACTTCACTCCTCAACCCCCACCTAAGCATGTAACCCAGCTGAAACTAATGTCTTACAATTCAAATTCTTGATAATTCTTTAGGAGAAATAAAGGATTTTCATGCTAGAAGATTACTTCAACATTTATTTAACTTTATTCCATCCTAAATATAAATACAGCAATTTCTCTGCTGTGCAATGGGTTAAAAAATAAAAATAAAAAATGAGCGTTATTTCAAGAGATTTTAAAACCATATAAATTTTTCTCTGCCTCTCTTTGCAAGATTCACATCATTGTTCACTGAGAGGATGTTAGCACTATATTCAACAGTATACTTGTAGTGTATATGCACAGGGAACACCTGTAAAACCTTTAAATAAATTTACTTGGGGACTAATAATAGCCAGGAAAACATGAGACTATTTATCCTGAACCTCATGTGGGTTTTGATTGCTGCTGCCTCTACATTGTTTCTGGAATCCAAGATCGTTTTTTTCATTTAAAGTTAACTCAGTTATATATATATATTTATATAAACACGTCAAACACACCACATTTGTACAGGTACATCTCTTCCCTAAGGAATCGCTCCTACAGACTGTGATGCAGACACACCTTCAGTGGTATAAGGCAGAAATTCCCGCAGAGAAATCTGTGGGCTTGCTTACATTACTGCGCAAGAGAAAGATGAGTAACATGAGGTGAACTAAAAGAAACAAAAATGGAACAAAATCACAACTTAAACCAGAACTTTAGATTAACAAATTTAGGAGGGAGAATATGTGCTAGCGGAATTGAGGCTGCTGTCTCTGAGAATACTGGCCCTAGCATCTTTCATCTGTCACTAAAAATTAACTTCATAAAAAATGATCTTAGGAGGGTGTGATCACACTGCAGTGCCTGGAGAGCTCTCAAAGGAAGCACATGCTCGATGGTGTGATCACAGCAAAATGACAACGGTGTGATGTGATCTAAAAATAAATTGGTTCTTTGCTCTGAAGCTGGTTTCTCCCACGGATGCCCAAACCAGAGCCTCCAATTACTGCTTTAAGGGCTAGGCAGAGAAATAAACAATCTGTGGATGGCACTTGTTTCCTGTACATCACATCTGCATGTCAGGAAGGTGAGCTTATTACTGTGTGAGAAAGCGTAAACAAATTATTTGATCATAGGCTATGCATATGAGTGGACACCCACTCAAGTACTTTCATATGAAAGTCCCTTCCCAAACATCTAGCAACCCTTATTATTCATTATCCAAGACAAGACTGGACCACAACAAATCACAGTTCGGATCCAGGAGTGCTAAAAAATGAGCCTGTGGAGCTGTATCCAGCAGAGCATCATTTTGAGAGAAATAAGTCCTTTTGACAAGTCCATCATACAGTGGGCATAACTGCAATTGACTGTCCTGAATCCAGGCAATCATCCATCACTGCCTGGGCTCAGTAGCTGTGCCAGGTACACTGCAGGGCTTACAGCACTTCTGTATCAGCCTTCCCACACACCTAAGAGCAGAGCAACCTATTTCTTCTGCTGTTCACTAGCATCAAAATGCCACCAGGGAAACATTTCGCCCTTCATCCAGCTGATGATGAGCCTGTAATGCTAATTGTGAGGACTACTGTAATTGCCTCCTGTGTATTCTAGGTGCTGTTCTCATATAAAACAGAGCTCCCATACTCTTACAAAAAAGCTATTTGTTTGCTGTGTATTCTAAGTCACTAGATACATACATGAATGAATAAAATGGTCAACATTTTATTAACATTTAAGGTCCCAACTGAACAAAGAGAAAGCCTTCTGGTAGCCTAAGCTCTACATGTCCTGAGATACAGACCAGTATTTTCCCTAATTTACATTATATTCAGAAGAAGGGGTCCACAATCAAGATCAGAGGGTTTGTTTTTTTTTTCTCTCTCAGATTTCCTATTTCAACAGAACAAAAATAATAAACTTTGCACCTTTGACTCAAAAAGTGCTACCAAGAAAACCAGTTGCAACAACCTAGCTGCTTTCCTGTTTCCTCAACCCTTTTAGCAAGTCTGGACACAGCCATTCACTTAGACTCCAAGAGAATCTTGGTGCCTAATTTGAGAGGCAATTAATCCCTGAAGCAGCTAGATTAGGTGAGATCTACCTGCGTTCTCCTTTACCAAGCTGGAAAGCGGCTGGATTGGAGAGAGCCCATCCCAAAGCCAAAGGGAAGTGATCTCCATCAGAAGTTACTGCACATACTGAACAGCAACATTTGAGATCATCCATTCCCTAGGTTCTTTACACAGTGCTGGCTACTTTCCCTTAAAATTGAGACAATTTTGGTTTTTGCCTAATATTCTTTTTAACATAAATACATATAGAGACCAGCAAACAAAGCTCTACATCCTTGCTTGAAAATCACCTCTAATCACTCATCCCACACCTTCTATCAAAGGCTACATTCAGAGTGGATTTTTAACTAACAAACAGATTTGGAATAGGCAAATGCTACAAAGAAACTATCCCAACCTCAGCATTTCTGTGATGCCATCAAGTGCATAAACTCATGGAAAAAGATATTTCAAAACCGAAGACCTTTAAGGTGTCAGGACACTTCACAGTGTATAAGAACCTGAAAATAGGCCCAAAATAGAAGTCTTAATCATCTCACACTGGACAGGAAGAAAAGCACAAAACTTCCAGAGATAGAAAATTTGCTCTGCTTTAACTTTTTCCCTTTTATCAATCGATTAATTCATTGACATGAACAAATATTAATTTAACTTAGTGCCATACCAAAGACACTTGGTGACTACCTGTGTTCCTCATCACAAATACCTCCCCTTGCTCCCTGTAAGAGCAGAACATTCATCCTAGAAGGCCAGAGTGAGGCTGTGTAGCACATTGGCTCATCCTCACACTGCACCTTGGAAAGAATGGCTTTGCATGGCTGCTCTGTCTGCAGAGACTGAGAATGCTCTGACATTAAAGTGTGTGGTACATCTCTGAGAAACCAGGATAAAAACGTATAAACTGCAAGCCAGTTTACAAAGGAGCTATTGAAGGGCCTCATAAGTACAATGTAGAAAGGTAAATGTGTGTTTGTGTAGTCACTTTCCAAAGTAACAAACAACGGTGTTTACAAACTCACTTTAAGGTCCCTGCAGGCAGACCTAAACAAGCACACCACCTCACTAAACTCCTGTACTAATACTAGCTGTTCCTAGTCCTAGAGACTCCTTTCAAAGCTAACATAACCTTCACCAAAGCTTTGAAACTCAGTTTCAAATCACTGCTCCCCAATTCCCACCTGACCCCCCACGCACAAGGAGCACCCAGGGCTCCTGGCAAACCTGCTGCCCTCCCACATTGCTTCCAGAGCATTACCTGCTCCGTGCCAGGACAGCTCCCCAGATCCCTGGAGCTGCCGCCTTGGCCTGCCTCACACCCCAGCCTCCCTCAGGTGTGAGGTCCCAAAAAGCTCCTGAGCCTTCACAGAGAGCTCTGGTGGCTCTGACGGCGTGCTTTGGCCGGGCCTGCCTCCAGCTCCCTCGCACAGCAGCACCGGGTGATGCACGGCCACAGCCTGCCCTCAGCACCTGCTGGCACACGAGCAGGAGCGGAGCTCTCCAGGGATGGTAGTCAAGGGCTACAAGAGCCGTAGCACCCAGCCAGGCTTTTATTCCCGTGTGTCAGAACTCTGTTCGTGCAGTCAGTATAGCCCCGCTGCCTCTGCCTGGCACCCCGTGCGCTGACAGAGCGTGTGTGACCCCGGTATCCCCTCACACCTTCCCGGACACCTCTCTCCCTGCTGCCCCAGGCGCCAAGCAGGAACAGCACGGACAGCAGGAACAGCACTGCGGGCACACGGAGCCCCGCTGGCATTCACTGCGCGTCAAAGGTACGCGTGCTCACCTAACTCACGGAGCATCTTCTCCCCTCCCTGCTGAGAAACGAAATTTTGTACTCACAAGGACTCTGGCCTCTCCTCTCCCCTGTACTCTTTTAATTGAAAGGAAGAAAAAAGGGTGGGAAATGAAAACCAGTTTAACAGCACTGAAAAGACTAATAGAGAATAGATATCCAGGTAGAGGGATCAGGAGACAGCCCAGAACACAAAGTCAACCCCTACCTTCTGCATGTGCCTGTGACAGGTGAGCACAAAAGGTGGAGACGCTCTGTAGTCAAGCTCCAGAAGCCACTTTCCAATCGTTCTTGTTGAAACAGTGGCACTTCAGCGCTCTTCTCTCCCGCTTCTGTTTGGTTACTAATCCTTACTGCACAGGAAAAGCAGAGTTGTATTTCATTTAACCCCTTCAGCTTCTCAGTTTCTTCACAAGAGTTTTCACTTTTGCTTTGGAAAGCCAGAGTTGTAAGCACGCACACAGGCACGCCTGCCTTGGAATTGTTTCTAGCTTCTGTACTCTGTGTGTGAGCACACACATGAGCTCTAAACTGTGCCTAAAGTTGTTGCAGGGGTGGAGCCCTTTGTAATTAGTTTTATTTTAGCTGTAGGCATCATATCAAAAGAGAGACAGCTATCCACAGATCCCTTCAGCATTCACTTTCACTAAGTTCTTAACTCTGAAAAAAAAAAAGATTTAACTTTAGATTTACTTTAGAACTACAGACTGAATCACTGTTCACAAATAAGCTTTTGACAAAAGAAACTTAGAACTTAAATAAAATTCATAGCTAGATTTGCGTCTAGGCAAAGTTAAGCAGACCCTTAAAATCTGAAAATAGCAGCAATTTGGATACAGACCTGAATTTAACCAAAGAAAATGGCAGTACAAGTTTCTCTGTTTTTTTCCTCTAACAAATGCCATGCAATTCAGAAACCCCCTGAAAATTCCTGTGAAGGAACAATTTAACAACATAAAAACTGTTAAAGGAAAAGGAATCTAGTTGGATGCATTACAAGGAAAAACTTGTGTTTTTAATCATGTGGATACTAGAGAAAACATTGCATAACAACTTATGTGTTGCTGTTGTTTTATTTTGCAAACAGATAAATCTGCCCCCCATTGATTTTGTCCTCTGCTTAGTATAAAACAAATAAATACTGAAATACAGAGGCCACAAATCTAGAAAAATAGATTCTGGTCCAGCAATCATAATAGCTACCAGCATTTCAAACCCTATTTAATATTATGACTGAGGTTTCCTAGATTATAAGAACAGCTTTAAGGTTTTAAGTTTGGGTTGGTCTTTATGTTTTGCCTTTCGGTTTTAGAGTCCTTTTAAATCAGTATTTCATTTGTAACCATAAGAGAGACAACTCTGTTTTTCAAAGGCAAGATGAAGCTTCTACCTTCAGGTAACTCCACATGTTGGATCTTCCATGGAAGACATCAAGATGAGCAATGAAATCTCCACAACTGGTATCACTACTGTCTTCTTGGCCATGCTGCTGCTTTAGATAATCAAAAGGGACAATATCCTTGCCAACTGTGACAAGCCTAGATGTGCACAGCTCCAAATGGAAGTTTCTAGCAGACTTGTAAATGCATCAGACACAGAAGCTATTTTATTCCAGGGATATGGCTCTCTTCATCCCTGCTGTTCAATCCCTGTCTAGCAGCTAGCCATGAAAGGTACACAGTTCTCAAATCCTACCATTACTCATCTCACAGGGGACAGAGTTCAAATAAAAGTCATATCTTTTCCACAAGCAAAAGCAATCCCGTACTTTCCTGTCAAAGCTAACTCTGCCACAATAAACAAGGATAAGCCCTAACAGGAAACCCAACACAAAATGACACCTCCACAAAGCAGGAGGGGAACCACAGGATACTGAAAGACACAATACACCCCAGAAGAACATCTAATGGTGGTACAGTTGCATGACTACCTATGTTATCCTTGTCAGGAGAAACAAAAATTGGACATTGTTAATGCCAAATTTAACAATATAGAAATTCTTGTCCTGCCTCTTTAGACTCAAATTTTCTTTTAAGAAAAATAAATTTGGGCTTTGGGCCAAGCTATGGTCCCTCCTTTTGCATCAGAAAGTGGTTACATGAGCACACGATTTTCTTTTTCCACCTGTACTCTCAATTAGTCACTGGCTAATGCCATCCTGCTAGGTGTCACCTTATATCCTAAGCTTCATGTTTTTTGGTCACACCAACACCTGAAACCGTGACCTTCTATTAATAAACCAAACTCTCAGATCAGTTTAAAGCTTTTAGCCCATTGGCAAGAAAAAGCTTGAAATCCAATCCCAGAGGATTTGATTTCTAGTTCAAAAACTAGAAGACAAAACTCCCCACAACTTCAGATCAATTTATAAATACCCAATCATTAAATGCCTCTCATGGCAATAGGATCCTCAATTGATGTTTTTCTAAAATACCAAGCTTAATAATGTTCTTCTACTTCTTGTGTTCTTGTTGATAAACTACGAGGGAGTACAGAGACAGGGAAAATGTGACTGCTCACATTGGAATCTAGCCAGGATACATCCAAAAAACAGCTGTGCCTACTGCATTAAAGCAGATACTGTGTAAACACATCTGGATTAATTTTAACCCCATACAGACTTAATAGATGAGCTCCTGATATGCTGAAATAAAAAAAGAAGTGACCAGACTTTTACCACAACTAAGCAACATGAAACATCAATTAAATTTCTTTTATTAAAAAGAAAGGAAAGAATAATCTGCTCATATTTCCTGGTTCCAGCAGAGATGTGACAAAATCAGAAGCTGTTAGCGTAGGATTTGAGCTTGAGGCTAGTTCTTACCCAGAAAAAGGCAATGCAAATAAACCTTTGCCCTGTGGTTTCACAGAAAGTTTTGCGTATGTACCTTTCCTCTGGGAGAAAGGACACAATCCTTCTGTTGAAATTGTATTCACCACTTACCCTTTAGTGAAAACAAGATAATCCACTGATTCAAGACCATTTTCATCTCTTGGTAAGAAACTGATGGGTCACTATGGAATGAACACAGCAGGATGTCTTGCCACTAGGTCTATGCAGTGGCTGGCCTGGCATCTGGGTGTCCCAGATGAGGTTCAAGAAGAAACAGTTGAGATGAGTGCATAGTGAATGGGTACTGCTGAAGATGATATCCCTTCTAGCCTGATCACTGATGTGTTTCTGGCAAGGGTCAACCTCTACAGGAGCTGCAACGTTGGGATTTCAACAATTACATGGCCAGAGGCCAGCAGTAGGAATTCTGCTTTCTCTTTTGTTATACCTTTCATGGGAATAAACTACCAGGATTCCTTACTGCCAGAAGCTATTTCCAAAGGCTATCTAAAGATCTGCATGCTTTAGTGGACAGGCCTCCAGTCTAGCTAGTTACGGCTGGTTAACACAACACTGTAGCACTTAGCTGGTCACCAGATGCCCACCAAGATACTCTATCATTCCTCATCCTCAACACAATAGAAAGAGAAAAACTGATGGAAAAACTTGTCAAACATCATAAATACAGGAAGATTACTCACTGGTTACTGTCATGGGCAAAACAGACTTGACTTCAGAGAAATTAATTACTGAGAAATAAAACCTATACATCTTGCTGCTTCCCCAGGGGGAACTTAACACCTAACTTTTCTACCTCCTGTCTTCTCCCCCTGAGCAGCAACCAAAAAATTCATGCAGGACTCACAAAGCCTCCAGAAGAGAAGCTTGGACATTCATGCAAGGAAGGGAAGACTCTGTGTTCAGTTTGATTTCATAATCTGAACCTCCCGGGACACTACTGTGATCAAGAAACCATGGCATAGTCACATTACAAACTGGTGTTCTTGATTGTTCACTTGACCATTTAGCCAAAGAGTAAGGATCTGGGGTGCTATGATTATGTCTGGGTCACCTTAAAAATAAGATGTGTACCTTGCTTTGCTTTCAGAATAATGTTCAGTTTCTTAGATAAGAGCAGTGGTCTAATCAAGGGAAATGAACAGCCATTACTACTTGCATTTTACCCAGGGGATATGCTCAAATATTTCTGAGCACAGGATAATACTGAACAGTAATCTTACATCCTAGGTAAGTGTGTTGATGGCTGAATGAGAAGGAAAAGAAATAAGGGTCTCTGGGATGTCAAATCAAGTCCACTGCTACTGGGGACATTATGGCATGTCTTTCTTTCCATCAGCTGCACAAGGGTTTGAAAATTGGAGGCTTCAGCTTACTCTGAAAAAAATAAATCTTTTGACATAATGATTTTTTAACTTATTTTAAAGAAATGACAGTACAGTAAGTTTTGATTCAACCTGAACTGAGCTTTTTTTCAAACTTTTTTTTCAATTGAGCTCTTTTGAATAGTGCACTAATAACTCCATTCTTCTCAAACTCTCACTCACTATTGCAGGATAGGCATGTCATTTAGTCCTCTGAATGACAGCTTCTCAGTATACAGAACGAATCCTGTCAACCCTTCAGGAAAAGCAGCTCCATTTCATGTTCAGGAGACATTACAAAGTCCTTAGAGGAAGGGTAGAAAGTATATTACACACCGATGGGCTCTACTGAACAAGTTAACTGCATCCAAGCCCATTACCCTTTTGCAGTATCTCTGCACTGGTTTATCTCTGCTGCACTGGCCACACATGAACTCTTTCAGGTGCTGAGGATGTTGCAGAGGAGCTGTACAACTTTTGTATAGATACAGCTACAAGCAGAGCTGATTTTATTGTGGTTTGCCAGCACGCAGCCACTGGAGTCAGCAATGCAAGAGAACAAGGAGGTATCAGCTTCATTACTACCTAGTCTCCCTTTTTGGACACTTTCACATAATGCAGCTCAGAACTGTGGAAACCAATGCAGTCATCAGTATGCTCCAGGAACAGAGCAACTCACAGGCACTTGGTCTGGCAGGATTCTCTCTCTTAGTCCCTTCTTGACAACTGAGCCAATTCCTGTGCTGTGCTCTCCAAGAGAGCCTTCAAATAAATTTACTCTTGGTATTCAAAGAATTAGATGCCTCTCTTCATCCATTTCCAAGATGAGTGAAATGGCAAGCTTGTCACTTCATATTTATTTTGATTCTCACCCAAATCAGGCGAGACTTTTATTCAGGCCAGCTTTCTAAACAAGCTGATAGTGCCACACCAAATTTCAGCTCTTCATCCTTAGGCCATTTAAAGAAGAAAAGCAGCATGTAATGATAATGTCGGTGTTCAAAATGCAAAAAACAACTTCAAAGTGCTGTGACTAATTCTGTGCAAACTGTGTTGTGAAAGGCACTCCAGTACACTGTACCTCAGGATACAAGTGAAAGCACTATTCCATTGCTAGGAGTATTCTTGGATATGCAAAGATTTGCCTGTAAAAAAACAGAGGAACTACATGTAATAGAATGAACATTGCTTTTAAACTAGCCTAACTACTCCTGAGTATAGGTCATGTAAAGCAAAACCAGGACACAACTGAGTCTATTGGAAGGGAAATGGTGTTAATTTTTTCTGGTATTGGATAGCACCTCTATTTTTTCTGATCTCCCACCCCAAATCTTAGGTTATTTACAGGAAATCATCCTAACAGCTTTCCTTAAAAGTAGACACTTTGAGTCCTACTAATTAAGAAACTGATTATAAGGACACTGCAATCCCATTTTCTTTTTCTGTATCATGGATTTAAATATTGCGTAGGGCAAACTTGGCAGCCACACAGAGAATCTCATTTAGAGAGATTAACCTGTGAACACAGAGGGATCTGGAGGGTCTCTGTTTGTCCACTCCTTGATGCACAGGATTTAAATAGGAATAATTATATTCAGCAAACATAAACACATACACTGAAAAAGCAACATACACATGCATTAAATGAGGCAATACCTTATCTTATTCAGAACAGACACTCCCTCAGCTGTTTGTTTTCCTTTTATTTTGGTTTTACATTTTAATGATTATAAAAATTAGAAGAAATCACAGGTGGTAAGCAGATTTGAGCTAGAGAACTGATTTCAAGGGAAAACATTTTTAGTTCTTATACAAACAAATACAATGATTAATGTTGATTTCTTGTGCTCCCCAAGCTGTCACTGGTGAGCAAGGAGCAAAGGGTCAAGGCTGACCATTTGTATTCAGATAACATTTGAAAACATAAAGAACAGTCTCCAAACTCCCAAATGTTTTCTGGATAATCCAATCTGCTCTATCCAAAATATCAAAAAAAGAAAGTCTAGATCACATATATTTAACAAAACATGTTATCACATGAAACAAAACCAAAAAATGTGTTCCCCATGGATGCCATTCAAAACATCAGCCCATTGCTCAGAAGGTCTTGCCCAGAGCTCAGTCAAAATCTGAATTTCCAAAGGCTTTGGACTAGGGGTAGACTGATGTGGCAGACAGGAGGGCAGAGAAGGAACCAGCTAATTCTAGGCCTGATCTCAGTATTTTGTAGTGATTGACAAAACTGCAGTTATTTTCACCACGGCTGGACCAAGTCCTAAGAGAAAGTCTTGCTGAAATATTCTGCCCAAACCTTTAGGGAAACCAAAGCAGCCAGTCTTTCCTTCCCTCTGAGCTGACTCCCTCTCCCCCCACGGAGTGTACCTGGGCTCCTAGTGCCACACACACCCTGAGGCCCTCAGCAATGGAAACAGCTTCTCTGCTTCTCACAAGCATCAGCCCTTGCTGGGAATACGGAGCTTGCCAGGCAGAGATAACAATACAGCAAAGCTTTGGAGAGAAGAAAGAGGCTGGCTACATCACAGCCAACATGAAGAAAGATCCTCCTGGAACTATTCCAGCTATTCTCCATTTAAACATTCAGGCTTTTTCTCTCAGCACTCTTTCCACACTCCCCCCCGAGATCTCATGCTATTCACTGTGGAGTCTAAAGTCACCTGCTCTTAGCTGGGCTTGGCACTGACTACCACAAATGTTGCTTCAGAGATACAGAAGCAAAAAGAAAAGTTGAAAGCAAAACCTCTGACAAGTAATTCTCACCCCCACGCCCACATACATTTATCCCTCGTAATTCCTGGTCCATTTATACACATTACTTCCGCTAAAAAAAAAGTAAATCCAGTGCCAAAACATAGTTCTTTGGTTAAAAAAGTGTTATATTCAGCAGAGGTTTTAACTCTAGCATACTAAACACAGAGTCATTAGGATTTAACACTATTGAAATGGAAATCAAGACAGAAACCTTTCCAGTTCTTATACTTCAGTTTGGAATTGGAAGAGGACAACACCGACTGTAATTGTTTTAAAAGATCCTCTGGAACAGCATGCCCTTGATAGAAAGTACTTGGAAGCATGAGGCACGACATAAGCTCTTGCTGATGTCTTCCAGCATCAGGCAGCAAGGAAGCTGACACCCTACTATGGACAGCGTTACAGCCTCGCTGCCCAGCAGAGAAAAGTCAGCAACAAAACAGAGCAACAGGGGCTGTCAAGACGATGATCCTTCTCTCCATCTCAGCAGACTCTTGCAGCACAGCTCTCTCCAGTGGCTCAAGGCAATGACAGTTATTTTCCCAGGCTCTGTCCTTGTGCAACCCCTATAGGGCATGAGAAGGTGCCCAGATCCTGGCAGCTGTTTCCATATGCCTATGGCTCAGCTCTCTGACAAGGGATTCTGGAATGAGATTTCTCTCCCAGCATAATGAAGTCTTTAGTCATTAACAAAGGAGCCTTCTGGGGCAGAATTCCAGCTGCGCCTGAGATATTGCCTCCACAGAGATGATTTTTTCCAACACACAGGTTTAGTCTGAGGAGAAAGGAAAAGGGTTGCTTTTACCATCCAGGGATTTTCAGTTGCAGCAGTTGAAGGTTTCTGTTTTCTCTTCGATCAGGGTAAGAAATCTCTTGCTTCTCCTTCCTGCCACTTCACAGCTGCCGGTTGAGCTTCTGTGCTTGCCGCTCCTTTGCCTCAAAGGCAAACTTGGTGTCCTGCAGCTGGGCAATGGCCTCCTTGGCCTCCTTCAGGTCCTGACAGATGAGCTCATACTTCTCTATCAGCTCCCTGTTCTCTCGGCGCAGCTCCTGTACCACCTGGTTCACCTCCTCCGTCTGCTTGGTGCAGTGGATCTTCAGCTGCTCTACCTCAGAGAGCATGATCTCCATGTTCTTGACCAGTGACTCCAGTTTCTCTTTGGACATGGTGTCAGGATCAGTTCTATTCAGTCTGCCCAACCCAAACCCAAAAGGGACAAAGAAAGCCACCCTGTGCAACATGCACCAGGACGTCTGGCAATCACAGTCTTGTGGTCTCTTTTTATACTCCCTGCTGCTCATCCTCCTCCCTTCCCTTTCCTTCCCCAAAGTGTCTCTAATCTTCTTTGCTTGGTTAATCTACTTATTTTTATTGCGTTGTAGAAATTGACTGAAGGGCTGACAGCCCTGCAGTAACATATGTGCTGTGCAGCAAAAGCCAGAGTAATAATGAGACTCTGTGCAGCCCGTCCACAGAAAAACAGCTTTCATCTGAAGAATTCTCTTGGGAACTTCTTGCAGTACCCATTAAAGTACAAAGAAACCTCTTCAAGCCAGATGCCTACTGCAGTCCTGTGCACCCAGTCCCAAGAGCACAGCCTGACTTTCATCTTATATATATTAAGGTAAGCAAGCTTACAGCAATACAAATCATGTATAGGCAAAGAGAACTAACCTCAGTTTCTCTTCCCTCTCTCCTAATCTTATGTTTGGGCAAGATGGAAGGAACAAAATATAAAATTCCTGGTTTTTTTTTCTCAGGAGAAAAATCTATGCAACAACAAATGCTGCAACAGCCTCATCTCCTATTAAAAGCCGTCACAATGGTTATCTCAGTCAGTGGCAACCACAGTTACTGGGCCATGTACCACTTGAAGGTGGCTCGTGTTCTGTTAGGGACATGCAGGCTAGAAATTTTAAACCCTGCTACCCCTTCCCTCCCTTCAACTCCATCAGTAACACTGGCCCCAAAAGTCACACAAAAACTTACTCCTGTACACACTTGCCACCCACAGCAGGATGGCAAATGGCTGCTGAGCACTACTGAACTTGCGAGAATCAGGACTGAGACGTGCCAGTCTCAACACCCTGATTACTCAGGTCACATCACACAGCACGGTGATCCCAGCAGCCACAAGGGATTAAGTGAGTCTGGCCGACTTTCTGAAGTTTGACCCAGACTTTCTTATGTATCCAGTTAATTAATGCACTTGCCTAGACAATAAGAATCATTAATTAGCAAGTATCTGATGTAACAATATCACCCTTGAGAAATTAATTTGTCTGAGGTGATATCACATGTGGCTCCCCAGGATAGAACCCATGCTACTTAGCATTGATTGTCTGGCCAGAGACCATGGCAGAGACAAGAATGCAAGTTTGCTCTTGGGGAACTTGCAAACTAAGGACAGAAAAGCGTGTCTCTCTCCTTCCTCCCCACAGAGGAACATGTCTTTCAGGCTGAATCTGCACCTTTTCAAAAGCCTTCAAATTGTTCTACACACTGACAGAGAGGCAGAGTCTCATTTGCCATACAGCACACAGACATGGATCTGTGCTCACTGTATTCACCTCACAGAATTACATTCCAGTGCACAGTATTGCATAACGGCCTTTACTCTTGCACACTGTTTTACAATTCCAGTTCCTCTTAAAAGGATCCTGTAAAGCCATCACATACATTCAATACCACATTGAGAGAGAATACATGTGTTCATGTGCAGAGCTCCCCCAAATATACTTTTCCTTCACTTTTCTCCACAAAATGTTCCTTTTTTCAGCTATGAAGAGTTTCAGATGCTTCATCCCACAACTCCATTGCCCCTTCTTCCCTGCTAAGCTCGGAGAAATAAAGCTCTTTCTTCCAGGAAATTTTACATCTCCTCCAGCAGTGGATGAAAACACTGCTGGATGCTGGCCAAGCCCTGACAGTGTTCAAAGGCCTGGGACTTCTCACAGCTGGAGGTTAAAGAGCTGCTCACAAAACCAGCCATCCCACTGCCTCTCACACAAGTGCACCAGCAGACCCCTCTCATCCTGGCAGATGGAGCACTTTGCACCACACTTTGAAATGAGCAGAGTGACATCCTTCAGATGAAAAGAGAGTGGGAGAATCTAAACATAATTAGAATATGTCCTAAAGTCCTTGAAGAAACATTTGCACTGGCTGTCAGCCCAGATCCCACGTGATGCACATGGCACTGGAATAGGCTGGAACATGCTGCAGCATTACAAAACAGCAGGTCTTCATTAGTGAGGAATCTTCCCTGTCTCCACAACTGTACACACTGCACCCAAACATTTTAAATCAAGCAGAATTACAATGATGCACAAAGGGAGTGCCACAGAGGCCATCTACTTGCATATTAGTAATTGATACATCACCTCTCACTGTCTTACTCTCAAAATTATTTAAGTTGCCTTGGATACAGACAGAATCTTGGCAACAGAAAGGGGGTAAGAGACACTACTGAAATAACAATGTAAAATGAAAACAAGAAGTAGCATGAGAGGAGTTCCCACAAATATATGGGAATTGCTACTATTCTTGGTTTGATTTAAAATATTATTTGATGAAGTAAGAAGTAGGAATTAAAAGTGTGCTCACAAAAATTCCAGTGGGAAAATGATGCAAAAATCACTAGACCTACTGCAACAAGACTAACTTAAACTGCAGTTTCTTACCTTTAGTCACTGCTGGACTCCACTGTTGCAGACAAACTGGAGGAAGAGGCAAACACCAATAGTGAATTCAGCTGGGGAAAAATGCAGAACAGCATACCTGAGAAAAACAATTCAAACCACAAGAATTCAGTGCACATGGACACAGAGCAAACAGCAGTCTTAGGAGTGTTGGGGAAATAGCATGTTAAGACAGAAATTAGTGACAACATAGCAGGGGAAAATAATAAAACATGGCTATACTGTATTACATAAAGGCAGTGCACTGTAAGGGAATAAGGTAGCTCCAGCTTCTCCCTCTACCCTCCTGGACGGAAGATGTAATGTTTTTTGTGGACATTTGTCATAAAGGGACCATGAAAGAGTTTGAAACTTAGACAAACGTTCAGAGAAGATGCTGATATCAAAAAATGTGAATTCTATGAACTAAGTTTAAGAAGAAGGATTGAAAACTACATGGCAAAGTATTTCTAGGACTGTTTTGCAATCATGTTGAGGTCCTCTGCATGTTCTAGGAAAGAGAGCTCAGCTGGAAGAAGAATATTTCTGTAATTACTAAAGGCCTGGCTGTGCAATTGTAATTTTGAAAACACCATTGATTTCTGTGGTCTCAGAAAAATTGTGTCTCTCTTGTTATTTCATAGCCACATTAAATCAGGAAAAATTAGTGTTAAACTTCTTACTACAGTACATGCTACATTGACAGACACCATTGACAAATCTATCAGCTCTTTTGTGCATGTTCTTTCCCTATTCCACCTTTCAGTCTGCATATGGGTTTGAGATACATGAAAGAAGGAAACATAGAGCTAGTTGAGAACAAAACAGGGGAGCCACCACTGGGAACACCCACTCCTGCTCTTGTGGATGGCAGGAAAATTGTAGAAAGTGGCACTGGGAGAAGTGAAACTTCCTGTGCTTTTCCAGAATGGGTGGGAGCTACAACATCTGACTACAGCACCACACTCAACTCTTCTGGTTTTAGCACTAGAAGCAAATGGCAGTATGAGGCTGCCAAGCTGAGGATGGTTCATGTGAGACATACTTGTGCTTCTCCCCAGGTCTCTGAGCCAAAGAGAATCAACTACTCCTCTCACTCAGAGGCACACACAAGCCAGAAATGCAGTTTCCCCATCACGTTCATAGCTCTGAGAGTGAAAAGGAGACACAAAAATCATACTCTTTCAGTATCTGTCTGAAAGCAGAGCATGGGTGTTCCAGTTTCTAGTATTTAACAGGGGCCCTGGGAACATTTGAGGAAAAAAAATCATTAAGCTACTTCACTCTCTCTTTGAAGTTTTCTCAGCATCACAAGAGGGACAATTCATTATCCTAGAATTTTAAATGGGAAGAACGGCTTTTAAATAACTGCTCAGGCTAAAAAAGCTTGCCACTTGGTACAAACCCTGCAAAATAAAGCTTCACATACCTTATCTTCTCAGGCACATACTTAGATTGCTGTATCTACTTCTAGTTTTTCCAGTCACAGACACAAAAGTACAATGCAATGTTCGCACATCCGTTGTGGGAGACAGCACTGTAGACTCTAAGTAGATAGCTTAAGGCTATTATCCCCAGCTAACAACGGTCATTATTTTAACAAGTGATTTTTTTAAGACATACAGTATGCCAATAACTGTAGTGAAAGTGTTAGAACACTCCAATCTGTTTTTTCTTGCAGCCTTTTCACTTATCCTTGATTTATCCCCAATGGTACGTCTAGCAGCCAGTGCAGCATTGCAAGCTCTGTGCTTCACCATCTAGGAAGTCTACTTGGATAAATACATTTTATACAAAATCATTACAAGACAAAAAATAAAGAGCTCTCATGTTTCTCAAAACAACATAAAAACCACTAAAGACCAAGCAGCACCTGGAGGCACTGACCATTCCCACACCAGAGTGGGAAACATTTGTCCCCAGCTATTCAATTTGTTTCTAATAAGACAAACACCATTGTTCCATGTGTCAAAATACTCAGCACTGTGTAAGACATTGATGTAATGATGATCTCATCCTGCAGAGTTTAGAGACTACTGATAAAATCTGCTCTCCTATTAAAACACAAGATTTAATTTTTGCTACTATTGTAAGCATATCATGCAATTTGGCAGAATTCAGCTTAGCTGCACATAAAACTACATGATTTACAGATTTTGATCTAAAATACTGCACGAAAAGGATACCTACCAAAATTGTGACCAAAATTGTTGACACAAATGAGAACAATATGTCTCAATACTGTAGGTGTTGAGAGAGGTATTAATGGATACAGAGGTACCTTTTTCCATTCTGCCTCTATCTACTCATCAGCCAGATCAAAACAATTAATTTAGCATAATACAGCTGAATAAAATAAAAATTAATACCTTTAACAGAGTTATTCCCAAAGTGGACTGATTTTTCCTTAAGAAATCAACTGGGTAACAAAAATACCAAGTAGTGACAGGTGACTTATATGAACTTAAAAACCCTTCCAACCCTTTACTAGGTTTTTTACCATCTAAGAAGAGGAAGAAACTGTTTACACATGTTATAAAACTATTTAATATTTGAGGTGAAAAAGCTATCAAAGCAGGACAGTGATGAATCCTTCAGATTAAAGCAAAGAGCGAAAAATATTAATGACTATTTTTAAATGTTAAGAATGTTTCAAAACAAAAGCTCTTCCTAAAATAAGAAATAGTTTTGTTCAGAGTGTCAAACTGGAAAATTTGCAAAGCTCGTCTAAAAAGTAACGCAAGGAATTCTGCTGGGAAGACATCCTCCACGGCACCTAATCACATTTCTGGTGAGGAAACGACACAGGGCATCTCCTGGGGACCAGAGGGGATTGTCCAAGGGGCTTTCATCCCCACACCAGCCTCCTGGGCCAGAGGGGGTGCTCCCTCTCCATAGAGCCTGAAGTCAATGCTGTGAGAAGGAAGGAAAAGAAGAAGGAAATATCTTCTCTATCCCTTAGAGCAGACTGGGGCTTGCCAGCATCTCCACAGCCTGCAAGGGCAGATCAGATGCACAGGATTCAAATGATGGTCTCAGTAAGTCAGTGAGCAATGCACCCCGAGGAGTAATTAGATCTGATGACAACACAACAGTCAATGGTTTGCCTAATACATCTTTCCATGTCATGTTGAATTAAGGGCTGCAGGAAAGGAGGGGAATGAGCAGAAAACAATTATCCATAATCAAAAATTTATAGAGGAGCAAATATATATTTTAATTTGCAAATAAATAATCTTAGAAACATTCTTTCATTTATTCTGCAGTGTGATTTTTTCCTAAAGACTGAGTGTCCATCCTGATAGAACATGCAGGCTTCAGGAAAACAAACAATGTAAAAATATCCAAACAGGAAAACAAACAAGTAAAAATTCCCAAACAAAGTACATATGAACTGAAATACTGGTTCAAAGAAAAGAAAAGATGCCCACTGATTATTTGCAGGACATGGGGTTATGCAATCTCGTCCCTGTAACCAGACTACACCAAATAAACTGGCAGTGGCGCAGATGTCAGTAATTACTGAGAAATTTGATCTGGTGAGAAGAAAGGCCCCTTTTAGTTCTAGATACATGTGAACAAACACTCACGTCATTTTTGGTTCAGGATGCCAAATTCTATTATAATGATTGTTTTGACATGACATTTAAAACTCTCCTTACCCAGCTAAACCAATCTCCAAAACACAGCTGAAGAACTTCTCAGTTGTCTGTGGATTTCCCTTGACTACCTGTTGTACATTTAAGAATAAGTCAATCTGCATTATCCGAATACATCAAGGAAGTTTTGTGTTCACTATTCAGCAATATAAAAATACCACTCAATGTTAATTCAGAAGTCTCAGAGACTGTAAGGAATGGAAGAAGTATGATATCAGCAAGCCCTTGCTGAGGAACTACTCAGGAACAGTTTCATTTAACCATGGCAAGTTGTCAATGCCAAAACACTGGTACAAATGAAGGCTGGCTTCCCAGATGACTGTTCTCTCCAGCTTGTCATAAGATCAGTCTCTCAGCAAATCTCAAACACTATCAAAGTAGACAAAAAGTACTAAATTTTCCGGGGGCAACAAGTAGCATCTTCTCAGTACTGTATCCCTAGCTCCCTGTCACATAAACAGCCTTGACAATCTTTAAGCAGATTATGTACACAACAGCTTCATCTCCAGAGGAAGTGGGATTAAAAGGTTTATTGCTACTATGACAACAGCCAGGTTCTGCTGCTCTTAAAATAGTTTTGAAACCTTAGCAGTGACTGGAAATGCATACATGCCTCCTCTACAGGATTCATCATGTACTAAATACAGTCCTCCAAAAAGAAATCATTTTATAACAGTCTGCTTTTTTCAAGTATATATTTTTATAGTGCTCTTTAAGCCCTTGTTACGAGCACTATGAATAGAAAGCAGTGAAAAAGCCACAGTGCTGCCATGTGGCTGTGATTACAGCTTTAGAAGTGATTATTGCTGGGTGCTGGCTGCAGGCACCACCAGGACAGGCACTGCCCCCAAACAATAATCACCCCCTTGCAGCACCTCTGCACCATGGGGTCTCTATCTGCTCCATGCTGCCATTTTTGTCCTTACAAATGTTCCCTTTGATGCTCACAGGTATGCTGTTATGTCTAAGTCTGAATTAATTCCTCCCTCATAGGAACAACTGCAAGTAGAATTTGTCACACAGTTCATTACCAAACTGTATCAGGAGGCCCAGGCCGGGGTGTAAGTGTGCCAATAACTACATAGTGGCAGCACCCTCTTCATTTGAGTATGCTATTGTAGCAGTGATTAGCATTTTGTTACTGAGGATGGTTAAATAAACCATTGATTCAATCAAATATGCAGCTGCTACACTCGATGAACATCCAGCTGTGCTCTGAGGCATTCTCCAAGTACATTCATGCTGACTTGTACAACAAAGCCAGCAAGAAGTACAATGTTTAATTCTGACAGCAGCATTACCCCAGATCAAAGTGGGTAACCCTTATCTAACACTATTGAAATCAGAAAATTAATATGAACACAGAAGTCTATTCATTATTCCAGTCAGTTTAGACTAATAGCATATTTCAAACCAAAAAAAATCAAATTGAATCCAATTACGTTCGTACTATCCACCAATGTCACTTGATGCCAAGCTGAAATCATCTTTCCTGCAGCATCTCACAATTTAAAGAGAAGAGAAACAAATACAGATTGTAAAACTCAGAAAGTAATTGATTGTCTCCTTACCCAATTCTCAGTTCTATTAGTTGCTGCCAATGAAGGCAGATGCTTTTCTCTAGAGTCCACAAACTCCTGACATTTCAGGCCAGAATGTGATCTTAAACATAATTTTATTTGAGATTTCTTGGTAATTATAAAATATCTAGCAGTAACTGCTATGGACCAAGTTGAGATGTCCATGAGAGCTGATGCTGTGTCAATAAAGGAATCTTATTTACCTATCCCCAAAAGACTACATTAAAAATGGAAGTAAGAAAACACAGAGGTAATTAAATTAGCATATTAGATTATAGCTTCAAGTAGAGTATTTAGCCTAAGATAAAATTCTCCTACTTTGCAGGTGGTCAGACCCCAGCAGGTACTGATGCCTGAGGTTACTCTTCCCCAGATGGAAGGCTTTGTATTTCCCTTGTTAAACTTCATGAGACTGCTTTCCATCCAGTTCTCCAGCCTGTTAGGTCCCTCTAAATCATTGCATAGTCATCTGGTCTATCAGCCACTGCTTCCAATTTTTGTGTCATCTGCAAACTTGCTGCAGGAACACTCCTTTTCATCATTCAAATCATAGATTAATAAGTTGAACAGCACTAACCTCTGTACTGAGCCCTGTGATATACCACTAATGATTTGCCTCCAACTGGACTCTGTGCTGCTGGTCACAACCCTCTGGGCCTGGGCACAGGGGCAGTGTTCAGTCCATCTCACTATCCCCTTATATAAGCCTATCCTTCATCTGCTTGTCTATGGTGAAGTTATGGGAAATGGTGTGTAAAGCTTTATGAAAGTCCAAGTAAACAACATCAACTGCTCTCCCCTCATTGAGCAAGACATCCAGCTCATTGTGGAAGGCAGAGGTTGGTCAAGCATGATTTTCATTTTATAAATTCCTGCTAATTACTCCCAATCATCCTCTTGTCCGTCATGTACTTAGAAGTGCTTTCCAGCATGATTTTCCATGTCAGGTTCTCAGGGACTGGGGCAAAGCTGAACAACCTGTAGTCCTCCCATTCTTTTTTACTGCTCCTCTTGAGGATATGACTTAAATTTGCTCTCTACCAGTTTCCAGGAGGCTCTCTCAGTTGTTATGACCATTTAAAGACAAATGAGAGTGACCTTGCAATGACATCAGCCATCCCCCTTAGCACTTATGGATGCAACCTGTCAGGCTTCACACACTTAAGTATATCCAGTTTGTCTGCAAGCTCCCTAAGCTGAGCTCTTCCACCAAGATCATCTACCTTGTTCCAGCTTTCCCCCTGGTCTCAGTGATAAGGGATTCCTAAAAGCCACTTCCACCTATAAAGACTGAGGCAAAGAAAGGTGGGGGAGAGGGGTGCCTTTATTTCCCAAGTCTTCCTTTTGCCATTACATAATTGTAAAATGCCTTCCCACAATTATAGAATGCCTCCCTTCTTCTAGCCCTTTACGTCTCTAGCCAGATGCAATTCTAGAGGGGCCTTTGCTTTCCTAACACTATCCCTGCAAGATAGAAAATAACTCTGTGCTCCATTTGGGTCATCTGCCCCTGCTTCCACCATTTTTCCACTTCTTTTTAGGGCTCAATTAGGAGCTCCTTGCTCATCCACACAGGCCTCCTACCACCCACTTCACTTTCTACTTGTCAGGATGGACCTCTCTTTAGATTTTTCATGCAGAGACAAAAGTTAACCCCCCCCCCCAAAAACAAACCTCTTCAATAGAAGTTAGTCAATTCAAACAAATTTGAACATTGCAGTGAATACTTTTCCAAAACAATGAAAAAAACCCCAAAGCTGTTTCAAACATATTGATAAGAAATCAATTCTAAAATAACAATATACAACTCTGTTCATGAAGTGTTTTCTTTCTGAACATCCTATATATTTTTCCTGGTGATCTTCATTGTGCCAGCTGGTGTTTCAGCATAATCTCATTTTGTGTGCCTTAATTATACCTCATGGGTGCTTTTGCAATAGGCTTTGACTGACTCTGTAGAGGAACACAAAAAGTAGCTTTTAGAAGAAAGTAATTCTACAAAAACCAGTTGAGGCTCTATTGCTAGGAAATACAGCAGCTACTTAAATGCCTTAAGAAAGGAATCTTACTCATTAAATGTTGAATAAAAATAACTACATTGCAAATGTAGGCACAAATACTGCTTGTGCCTCCAAGAGCTTTAGGTGATGGCTTTAAAATAATGCAGTAAAGGCAAGATGAATCAGGATCCATGCAACTTTTATTTTAATAATTAGACAAATACAGGAAAATTTGCAATAATCTATCAAAACCGTATCTTATCAAGAACCAGAAAGGTGTTTAAAAAACATTCACATTCAATTCAGGTTATGTACAAACCAGTGTCTGTAAAAAAGAAAACAGCAAATGCTTTTGAGTGTAAATTCCATTCTAGTTCATGTTTCAACATTTCCAATGACCAAGTTACCACTGAGATGCAATCACAGTGCAGACATGTTCCATAGTCTATTCAACTTGTTTCAACAGCATTGTCAGAAGTAATTTTTTAAAGAAAGCATTTTGATAAGTTTTGTTGAACAGTACCATCCACCCAAAATTTACTTCTGCATATTTAATCCTTGACCGCACAAATGGCAGAAGAGTTGTCATCTACAGGTCCAGAGGAGATGAATCTGTATCTCTATAGGTACAGATATATATCCGAGAAGCACCTGCCTCCCATGCCTGAAACAACCTGTGTATGCTTTGTACATTGAGGAGATCAGCCATTTTTAGTGGAGCACAGCTCTTGACTTTTTTGGCTCAAAGAAATCATCACCTACCCATCCAGGACAATCCTGAATGTGTTGCAGAGTCACATTCTTACACCTTCAGGATGCACCTCACACAGATGACATTTGAATTTGAGTGTGACCGTAATAGCCATACACAGGTACAACAGCATCCTAAGCCTTTGCTGTAATACCAATTTCCGGGGGTCTCTTTCCTTGACCTGGATGAAATCCTCCAATAGAAGGGGAAGAAAAAAAAAAAAAGAAAAACAAAAAGAGACAAATGGAAGTGCCTGGATTTTAGGAAAACTATTACGTCTTCTCATTTATATGTTGAATTTAATCTTAGCCAAAGAAGGAGACCTATTGATGTAAATTGAATGGGGAGAGAAAGCTACTGTGACAGCCAGTTTCTAAGTATGAACACTGGAACAGCCACACAACAGTTACCAGTCAGTCTGCCTGAGTACAGAAGAGATAAATCTACTCAGGTTAGTTCTTTCAGAGCTAGAGTCTAATGTGCTGTCATTAACATACCAATTTAATAATAATGGAAGCTCTCTCAAAAATGCAGACAACTTATGAGAAATCTTTCAGTTACAACGATCTAACCAAGGTGAATCACGACCTCAAATTAGATTGATGTTTCAAGACAAAGGAGACATAAGTGACACAACCTTCATACTTGTGTAATAACAACCCAAATGCAAACAAAACCTATTGGCAACTGAACCTTATTTGGACCAATGTTCTGAGATAATCCTTAGCTGCAAGATCTCATCTGAAACATAAGCTACCATGATTTGGCCTGAGAGGGGAAAGCTAGAAAATTTCATCTCGTTTTTGAAGGTGTACTTAGAGCCGGTAATAAGCAGTGTACTTTAACATATATATAGCTGCCTACAAAATCAATTTCCCTTCTAAATTTATTTTGAGATTCAAACACAAACTTGAACAGCTTCTGTGAATACAAATGTTACAGTCTCCACCACTGTAACTCTACACTAGCTCAGAAATTAACACTTCAGAATAACGGAAGCAGCTCTGGGAAGTGGAAGACTGGCAATTTAGTGTTGGAAGGTTCTGAGCTCTTCCTTGGGTTGCACATCTAACACCCATTCAAGCATGTGAAAAGGCTTTTGTACATTTCTACACATTCTAAAGCGACTCTTAATGGAGCTAATGCTTCTCTGCTGCATATTGAAGCCAAAAAAAGAAATAAAAGAGATGACTTCTGCATTTAAGTTACAACCCTTAACTGAGAGCCAGCTCAGATACACAAACGCCAACGATGCCAACTCTTAGCAAACCTTTTCTATACAATGGAACTATAGCTGGGATGCCCAATAAAATACATGAAGGAGTTTTCTTAGATATAATGCTCAGGAAAAGGACAAGTCACAATGGTATAAAAACAACTCAAAGTGTTGTTAAAAAAAAAAATACAAAAAACAACCAAAAAATGACAACAGAAATCCCTAAAACCCTCACCAACCAACCTGTTCTAAGTCATTGCAACAAAGTATCACACAGTAATTTAAGCTAGAAAACACAAACAAGTTTGACTTGAAAAGTCACTGTAAGCAATTTTGATATAGTTGGTTTATTAATGCTATCCACAATGAATCAGCACACAAATGAGATGAATAAAAGTACTTTAGATGAGACAAGACAATGTATTTTATGAAAATATAAATGCTAACATTACAGTTAACAAGTCATACTGGAAAACACATACATTACCAAGGATAATCAAAGGAAGTCTTTCTTGGTTTTAAAGCAGATTTATACATCACAGATTTTCTTTCTTTACTTGGGCAATGGTTGGTGAGCATTTCTGATGTTTCAGTTCTATGAATCCCTAGGCACTGAAACAAAACCCCAGGGAAAAAAGGTAGCTAGTGTCAGGATTTTGACAGTTGCTCTACTTGGCAAGGACTCCACTATCAAGACGCAAGTAAAACAGAATGCCCATCCACTCCCTATGGTTCCCAGAAAAACCCCATTACTTGTACACAGTAAGAATTTATGGCAAAACCAACTTCATCTCACTTGTCTCATTTCCAAGCAATTATTCATAACTGAGTTCTTTCAAATGAAGAATAAATCAGAGTTTAGCAGTTTTAAGGTTTGAACAGACTCTTATAAAAAGTTCAAAATCTCCTATCTTCTCAGTGATACTGAATTGTTCTTTATTTTGCCAATCGCCAGCTCCTCACAAGACAGGTAATTAAAGTGAAGAGGGTCACAAATTTTGCTCCTTAGTGACATTAAGAAATCTCTCATCTAACTTAAGTCTCCTCACCAATAAAGATACTGCACAAAAAAAAAATCTTTGCCAGCCTGAGGTGTTAAGACAGCTGAGTGACCAATACTCAGGTCAACAGAACTCAACCACATTTTTGATGACCAAGAATTTCAGTGATGCAATAAAAGAGCTCCTAATAGCACTTTGATCTCTAGAACTGGCAAGCTAAACTCCATCTGGGATTGCTGCAAATGCCTACTTATTTCATAAGAATGCCAACAGAAGGAACATCCACCAGTGATGCAGTCTGTGCTGTTAGTGACTATTTTCAAACGCAGGGTTTGAAATGGTATTCTAGCAAAATGAGTTGCAAGAGCACAAAGAGCAAGTCCCAAAACTGCTTTTTAATGTAGTTTATTAACCTTTTAGAATGTAAGATCCAAATTAGGACCTTATGATCCTCTACTGCCAAATAATTAAGTCCAAGTTTAAGCAGCTATATAACTGGAGCAGGTGTAGAGAAGGTGCACTCCATGCTTGAGAATAGAAAGTACTAAAAATAAGAAGAGGCTCTAGTTCCAGTGTGGGGAAAAAAAAAAAAAAAGCTTTTAAATTTACTAAACCAAACACACTCAGGCACAGAGGCTATGAAGTCATGGAGCACTCTTAGAGTGACAGTATTTTCTCCCTTTGTCAAATTGCTATGAAGTCCTTTCCTGTTACACAGTTAGGACTGTCAAAATATCACTGCTGAAGAAGTCCAGATTGGGCTCTCTCACTTCGAGTGGTTACAGGGACAAGTTCCATGTGATTTGTCAGCTTCCTCTGTTAACATCAAGGAAGTCCTGAGCACCCTCAGCGCTGTGAAAACAATCAGCCTGTGGTAAGACATCACATTGCTGGTGGAAGCATTAGCAAATTTCACACAGGTGGTCCTTACCAGAGATATGTATATCAGATGACCTCTGATATAACAGCACCTGGCTTAGACTGGCCATCAGGAAGAAGCCACTTTCACACAGGAAAACTCATATGGTGCCCATTGCAGCAGTTGTCTCAGGAAAAAAAGCAAACCAAAAACCACCATCGGAGGAAGTTGTAATGATTCTGCCTTGGAATCGTGAGTATTTGACTTCGGTCTCACTTGAGAACTGAGGGAAAACCATTTTTCCTCCTCCCAGATTTGCTACAAATATCCATTTCAGCATCATGTCTGCTAGATATAAAATTGATGGAATGCTAGCTGGTCCATAAAGGGTTGCACCAAGTTATCTGTAGCAAAGTAAAAAACTAGCCCAAAGGTTATGGAGATTGGAAGAGCTGGTAAGGCCTTCTTAAAGATGGCAAGAAGCAGAAGTGTAAGGCACAGACCCTGAGGGGAAGGAAAAAAAAAACAAAACACAAAAAACATAGGGAGAAATTAGGGAACTCTGACAAGCAAAAGATTATATAAAATATATATATAAATACTATTTCTACAGGTTATGTTTTATGTCTTCCTAAACTAAAGGCTTTAGTGATAGATGTACAGCCAATGAAAATCACAGCTAAAGTCCTCACCAGTTTTCAGTCTAGCCAATAAACAAGATCAAAGACAAATGGAGCAGCTACAACTTTTTCTTGATGAACATTAGAAACTATCCCTATTATAATTTTACATAATACTCACAATTAATATGGCTACAAAACATGCTAGAGTTGTATTCCAGTCCCCACTTGCTGTTGCAGAGGCTTTACCAACAAGGACACTGTAGAAAATGAAGTCTCCTAAACCGAGCTTTACTCCTCCTGCAAAATAAACATATTGCAGCATTGAGTATCAGTCTATTAACGTGACACGTCAATTATCAAAGAATAACACATATTTACATTAACTATTACCAAGACTAGCTGATAATAACATTTTATTTTCAAAATTAGTACCACTCCTGAATCAAGTGATTAATTTCTGTGAAACAAGATGGCTTAGAAACACTACACTACTCCATTAGTTCACCATTTAATCAGAATTTGCCTATACTCCTATTTTCCTGGATATATAAATGCAGTATATACAAACTCAGATATCTGTAATTTTGTTTGTGGAGGGGTGTCTACTTTTGGTTGTCTTGTCATATTCAACAGAATACTGAAGAGCAATTCCTTTAAACTGGCTGAGGGAGGGGAAAAAATAAATCCCTTGCAGATTATATATCATGTGTCAGTTAGAAACCTATACACTGCAAAACATTCCACTGTTGTCCCAATTTTCCTACAGAATTCTTATGCAGGTAGTTCTTAAAAGCACTTGTGGAAGTACAGAGAATATCACGGAGGCAAAAACTTAACATACTTAGTCCAAGAAGTGAGATTTAGGAAAATTCATTCTCTCTTACTCTTACAGTAATTGCCACCTTAACAACTCTAGAAGCACAATACTCAATTATTTCTGCAAGCACTGTAAGATTTCCTGAATACCAGTTCACTTTCTGAGCTTTTAGTCTAAAATGTTAATTAAGAAAGGCCAACATCAGGTGACCAGCTGCTTTAATTTGGCCTATTGATTACTTTCCCACCCCACTACAGTCCAGCCCAATGCTTGCTCTGGAGTTCCAAGAGGAACTAAGAACATCAAAACATAGGTGGATATCTGACTAATTATGAAGGTGGGGGAAGAGAGGAAAGGAAAAAGAAAAAAGGGAGAAAATGCATAAAAGAAAAAAGGCAACCCTACTGTCTTTCAACAGGCCTCCAATAAAATGCCTAGAACAGTGCATTCATGAATAGCTCTTAAGCACTAAAACATCCTTTAACTGCTAAAACAGACCTTGGATGCTCCAGACTTGTAGCAAATTAATGCTGGCTGACAAGTCATTACTACTCACTGCAGGATCATTACTACTCACTGCAGGAATACAGCAAGGAGAAAATTATTAGCCTGACTAGACAAGAGTTCTAGTTAAAAAAAACTGAAATAGCTGCTTTGCTGAAAGTTTTGCATCTTAATGTTATTTTTTTTAAGTTCTGGAAATTAAAAAGGATCCACAGCATGCTGAATTTAGACTTCTTGAGACTAAGTAAATTTTAAAACTGTTCTTAAACTTGAAGTCTCTGCATTTTTAAACAGAGGAGCACCTGATAATCAGAGGAAGCAGCTACATCTGCTAAATTATGACAGCATCACATGGGGAGAGCAGTTTATTAGACAGGCACACCCTAATCTATTTAGAGATTTGCAAATCTAATAGCAGCTTGAACTCCAACTGGAAATCATGAGTCTGTTAAAACAGGTATCTGAGTACTGACATCATACACTCTCCAAAGATATTTCACCTTAGCAAAATGCTGGAGAAAACTAAGCAAGCCCTTGCATCCAGCATTCATTTCAGTCTTCTATCAGGTTTTAAGCATTGCTTCCTACCAAGTGGATTACAGCGGTTTAATCTTGAGGCTTAAAAAAACTGGTAATTACTCCATTTACAGGGCCTAAAGTGCAAAAGAGGTGATACACAGCAGAACACTGCATGAAAAAGACAAAGGTTAATGCAACTGACCATGTAATGGTCTAAAAACAGCTTGTGCAACATAAGTTTTGAGTCTGTGTATCAAGCTAAAGAGCAATTTGGCCAATATTACTCCTGCAACAAAATGAAATGCTACCAAAAAGCGACACCATTATTCCTATGAGGCATATCAGTATTTAGCTTGCTAATAGCTCACAGAATCCTGCATCTGGATGCCTGACTGGCTACAGATTTAGTAAGCTTTTCAGACACAGTAGGACCATACTCACGCTCTTCAGGGTCTTCACTTGTTTGAGAGTTACTGGGTAGAGCCTGAACAGCAGCACGTGATTCAGGTGTTGATTCAATGGGTCCTATTCTGTTGTCCCTTTGTTGCTGCCATTCCCGACTAAAGCCACCATCATCTGCTTCAGCATCTTCATTCTGGGTCCGGCTTGCTGGAGCTCAAAGGAAGAAAGGCATTTAAGACTCCTCCAAAAATATGCCTTCTAAAACATGAAAGTCTCTCCACATATAAGATCACAGAAGAACAAGATAGAAAGAGATATTCCATAATACTTAGCAACATCTAACACTGGCACACACAATCACAAGACATCCTCACTTAGGATTTTAATGTTTACTTAAACAATCAGCAGTCAATGTACACTCTGCAGTCACAGCACCTACATGTTGCACTCCAGTACCAGTACTCAGGAGTACACATATGAAAGTGGAATTTCTGTGGTGACCTAACAAAGATCACAATTTAAGGAATAAACTCTCATCTAATACCTAATTAGCCTCTTTAGTTGACATTGACAGCTTAATTTTCCAGTGAAATAGAAAACTAGAGGAAGTTACATATATATGGATGCCTTCAAGCATGCTGAATTCAGAAACTGCACTCTGCTTTAGTAACACATATAAATAAACAAACTCCATGTTTTAAACACTATCTGCATAGCCAAAAGGACTAGGCGTGTTTCCATCTAATACAAATATAAATTAGTTGGTATTATACTACATCATCCCAATTTGACAAGCAGTTGAGCTCAGTTCATAGTTTTTTTGAGTCATTTCAACACCAACACCCCAGATCCCAGAGAAATGAATGCAAGAACATTAACTGCACAAGAAATAAACAATTTTTCAAGTCTTGACAGATTCATCATTCTTAATTAGGCCTCCATGCTTTCATTCTCCTACAGCATCCAGGACTCTTAAAAACTGAAAGACAAGTATCCATAAACATGTAATCCAATAAAGTGACAAAGGTTTCTCAAAGCAAAACTCACCTTGTTTATCATAAGTGGAGTTTTTTGATTTCCGCTGGGCTTCTGGATCTTCCTCAGCCATGTTCACAAGCCATATCATTGTTGCTATCAAAAAAATCCAAACCACAACAGCATAGCTAATTTATCTTCAAATGTATGAAATTCTGAGATAGTGTTAGCATCAAACCATTATTTCTCATTTTTCATGGGGTTTTTTTGATACTATCTTTTTTTGAAACTATCTTTTCCAAAAGGTAATTTTACTCTCATTAAAGCACAATATCTGGAATACAGCCAGTACCAGCAACAACACATTTAAAGAAACTGGTAAATAAAATTTTATTTCTACCAGATTTTGAAAAAAATGGCAACAGCTGTTGCCAGACAAATTACTTCTACATATGAGGCTCAGTCCGAAAATCAACAATTTCTTTACTTTTTTTTTCATTAACGAGTTCTTTTATCTGCAAGTACAAAGGTCTCTAAACACTGTTACAGAGTTATGTCAATTCAGAGGCAGTATCTACATCAAAGTTAATTGTTCCCTGCCTTCACCATCACAAAAAATTCTCCAATATGGAGGTAACCAAATGTTGTTACACATAAAAGATGTATTTTAATTCAAGTTCTCAATGTTAATCTCTCGTCTCACAAAACAGAATTGTTATATATATTATATATTTATATATAATTGTTATATATAGCTATACCACATTTTACTGACGCTGTGCAAGTGTGACAGATAAAGAAAATCCTCCCCTTTCTCCACTGCAAACTTGTCCCTGAAGCAGCCAGTCTGCAGCACACTTCCTGCTTCCAAATACAGGCCTGTCTGAAGCACCAGTAGCATAATAATTTATGATTAGCCTCTTTCACTGTTATCCATGTGACTGCGACTAGCAACATGGAACTTCAGAAACAGTGGAATTATGTACTAATTGATACACAGGTCACAACAGCAAGTTTAATTCAATAGGTTATTTTTCACAACTGCAGGGAGAAACAATTTACCAAAACAACCATTCCAAGCCATTGAGAAAACAGTCACACAAACAAACCTATTTCTAGTAACTTCTCACGTTTCTTATACTAAGACACAGGTTATTTAAGGACTGAAAGCTGGTAAATATTTTCTGGAAACAATTTCTCCCTTTGAACAGGCTTAATTCACAGCCTAAGGACACAGTACTTTATCCAAAACAAGGTCTGTTACCATTCTTCCTGTTTGTATTTTGGAACAAAACATTGGCTGTTTTTTATCTTGAAATGTCTCAGTCAGATGATGTTCCATATTTTTCAGTCAACAGTGAAACAAAAACTGAGGCCCAAGTGAACAGATCAAGAATTCAACTGAAAAGCATCTTATTAAAACCCCAAAAAATTAGAAGATTGCTTCAGATGAGCAGGTGATTGCAAGCTTAAAGAATTTAACAAAATGTACTTACAGGAGTAAATAAGTGCTGGAAAGAGAGTTTCATTTCTCTCTTGAGCTGTTTCAACTAACATACGAAGAGGACCTTTAGGACACAGGACAGCAACCAAATCTGAAAGGAAGAGCAAACAGATCTTACATCCCTGCAGACATAGTTACTTTTTTTCTGTAACACTTGGAGGGACTTGAAGTAAGAAAATGCGCCCTGAATACAGATTTCAAAGACAACCATTGGCCACAATTCAGTATCCTACAGCAATGCTTTTTAATATTCTCAGTTATGCAACCTATTTTACATATTGCTGTAATATGCATACAAATTTTAAAACATTGTATTTTTCACTTGAGATATTATGCAACTGCAAATGTACCTGTGCCTATATGTTGACCTGTGAATAATTCAAGGAAGCTACTCTTCAACTACCATCCTGGAAATACCCAAGCTTACCTTCTATTAGGAAAGCTTTTTGTAACCTAAGTTTAAAACTAAAAGAAATTTTAAGACAACAGGTGAGGCTTGCTTAATTCCTGTGAAGCAAGCACATTGGCATAGAGAGCTCTAACACTGCTACTGCCTTTTGCACTCGTCCACTCACCATATGTCTTTAAATTAATTTGAAACGAAATCTGACACTGAAAGGAACTCCTGACAGGAGCTGTGTGCTGCTCAAAGCAGGCTTTCTGCACCCACGCCAACTGCCCTGGCATCACTGCTGGTCCCACTCAAGTAAAGAATTCTTGGTGTGGGGTCACAGACTCTTTGAAAACTTACATCGCCTTTACTCAAAACAACTACATTTTGGAACTTGATCTTGAGTAATTTCATTTTGCTATCACTGAATAAAAGCTGAATGCTTGGAGCACTCAGATTTGTTCCAGTTGTATGAAAGGTGGAAATGGGGCTGGGGGATGGGAAGTTTTTCTTCGTGTGCTTTGTGATCCATGAGGATACACACAAGGGACAATTTTCCTCTCCCTGAAGAAAGAGGACACTTAAGGAGTACGCTGCTGTATCAGAGCTAATCAAATCTTATCAACCTTTGCACTTATATCTGGACAGATTCTCAGTCTTTATCATGATCAGTGACTTTGAGAGCATACATTCAGCACACTTACATGCTTCCAAACAATTCAAATTAAAAGCACATCTTCACTTAGCTGAAATGTTTTAATTATGTCTAAGCAACTGAATTTTGGTCTTGCCTGGAAATTAAATCAGTATTTAGGATACAGTGATCTTCTTACTAAGCGCTCAGTGCCCCCTAAAGCTTTATGGAAAAACTACATCTAGGTTTCCCTCAGCCATCATTCTGAAAATGAGCAGTATGCGACAACTACAATGAATAAAAAAAAAAAAAAAGCCAACGAAACAGATCTCACAACAATATTCTTCTAAATATAAAATGACTTTGAGCAACACAAACTGCTCTTAATCCTTCCTTCCTTCTTCCTCATTATATTATTAGGTATGGATAAGGTTGTTGTTTCTATGTACACAAATTTGAGAAATTCATAGGTTGGGCAGATCTATATTTGTATGGGACTGTAGAGACACAACCAGCTCCTAAGTACTGAATGTACAAGGGTTTCCAAAGATTCTTGGGGAAATTGAGAAGCTGAAAGTTCTCCACCTTCATAAAAAATATCAAAATGGGTCTCTCTCATCTCCTCCTCTCTTGAATTACTTCAGTTCTCCTCCCTCAAGAATCTAGAGAGTCCAGGAAGCGTGAAGGAAGAGGGATCAAACAGTAATACAAAGCCCTCAGCTGCAGGGAACTGATCTCAGTTTAGGAACATGATTTTATTTATGAAACCTGTAATCACCTTATCTGCTACTTTGGATGATGCACACACACACCACTTTTTTTTTTAAGGTCTAGTCAGACAAGTGGAAAAGTCAGGGAATAAAAGAAATTCCCACCACAGGACCTGTTGCTGTGCCTTGCTCCCAAACTTACCGTACACTGAAATGACAGCCAGGATAAGCCACGCAGTCCATTCAGGAAGGTACTTAATGAACACCAAGGCCATGAGAGCACTTATCATAATGAGATATGCCTGCTGGAGCCGAAGAGGACCCTTCCAATGGATACAAATCATTCCCACAACACCAAAGTTCCAGATCATGAGTGCCACTGTAATGTAGTCCATGGCAACGTTATATGTCTTAAAAACCTCGCTAAAAAAAGGAAAATAATACAGACTGAATTTGCTTGAAACAATGGAAGCAAATTAAGGATGCAAACTTCAGAATATCTTTTTAAAAATTTTCATATTCAATGTAGTGGCATAAATGTAAAATTCTTTCTCCAATTAGTACTTAACTATTCTTCACAATAGGATTAATTTTGCCAGTGTTTGCTTCATACCAACTCTTTTGCTTTTTTACAGATTTTCATTAATGTTCTATTTCCTTCTTGATCAAAGCAGAAACTAATAGGAAACGACCTTATTGCAAAATCAGTAATTTTGATTATGCTCGTAACTTTTAAAAATCAGAATTTGTGAGGTTATAATGGATTTTAAAGGCACGCAAAGATCTCTCTCTACTTACATGCTGCCTGTGGAATGCTTTGAAAACTTCAAAGATACATGTTTATTCTATTATTCCCCATAAACACTGAAGTAAAAAGCTTTATTTTTGGATGAACCATGTCCCCGTCACACCAAATACTATAAACTAATTAAGAACATCAATAAGTAAAACCAAAATAGACAAATATCATCACTAAGTCACAGGTGATTTCTGCTGACTCAGGGAAGAAATGGTTGTGATGTCTTTTTGCAAAATCTCCTGCTACCAACTCATCAAGCCACTAAGAACCCTGTAATTTGCATAATACTTTCCTCCAGGAAACTTGTCTTCTGCAGTTGTCAGTTGACCTTAGAGATGTTCAGTGTTAACAGGGTGTCCCTTGCTATCATCATGTATAATTGGTCTTACAACCTCCCTCACCCTCTGAATCTCTGGCAAAAGGAAGCCAGCACTGCTGTAAGGAAGGAGGGGCAGATGAAGGAATTGCCTTGTATTTCAAAAGCCATTGTTAGGGTTAGAAAAACTACTGACCACAAAAGGCATCACAGATCCCTTTTAGCAAAAAAATCAGTGACTGAAGGGAAGATCACATTCTCCTTCCAGAGACCAAATTACGTAAGTTTCTTCAAAGAGAAGTGTTTGTCATTAAGTGACAAAAATATCATATAGTGTATAATATTTTCACGACATAACTCTAGTTACAAACCCTGAGGAGGCTGCTCATTTTAGACTGAGTATTTTGGTCGAATTTTTTTGCTATCTGGACAAGGGCATGCTTCCAAATTTGAGAAGAAAAGCGCTGAATATATTTTGGTGAGATAGTAGATTCTTTCCAGTTGACTCTCTTCCACCACTTCCATGCAAACAGTCCTTGCATATACAGCTAACAATCAAAGCCAGGATGTAAACAACTGCCCTTGAGTCATATGTCAATGAAAAATTAAGTTATCAGAAGACATGCCAGCAGAACATGCTCCTCCCAAGATATGCTTATTCTGATAAGCAAGATGTGCTTATTCTGGTGATGTGTGTGATGGACAGCTTCTGTACCTAGTCAGATGCACTATAAACCCATAAATTACTCTCTATTTTATGTGTACTCCATCAGCCTATATAAAATTAAAATTTTATTGTAACAGCTTACTCACTGTCATTCTTCTTATGATTCAAGGCCTAGCTCTAAAATAAATACATACATAAAATGATACATGAAAAATATCGTATTAATGGTTTAGTTTCACTTACCCCAGGTAGATGAATGAGAAAAAGAAAAGCAGCAAAAGAGAAGAAATGATAAGCCAACCATGGATCACCTGGAGAAGAAGATACCAATACAGATGTTTTCAGACTTGTTATTTTAAGTTTAGCACCCATTAAAATACTTTAAAGGTTATTTTTCCCTTTCTTTAAAGCAAGAAAATGATTTAAGAGATCTCTCTTTGGTTGGTGCTACACTCATGTTTAGTCTATGCACATTGGTGTATTTCCTTTATACTTAAGAATTTTAAGTGCTTTGTGAACTTTCAGTAGCTGTTCTTCAGCTCTATTGAGAACTACTGTTTGCACATTTTTAGACCATTTTGATACCAGTGGCATTATAACGTAGCAGAATCATCCAGCATGAACACAGATAGAAAACATGATTCACTTTTGCACTGCTCTGATTTCAAATCATTTTCAGAATGCAGTTATAGAATTAAATGCTGGAACCCATAAAAGCCTTCAGTGTTAATCTGTTGAAATGCCATCGATGAATAACTATATAAAGCTTTCTATATTCTCTATCAGTCATCTATAGACATAATCCCTAATTTTGATATGAGAGCAGACTTACATGCCCGACAATTCAATAAAGAACAGTTCAGTGTTGTACTCAGCAGGGACACTCAAAGATTTAAACTTGGAAATGACAGGCACTTAGACTTTGCACTGACAAAAGTGCACTCTTCTGGTACTTACTGTGCAAAGTGAAAAAACACGATTGAAGACCCTTTTAACTCCAGTAATCTCTTAACCGAGAATGAATGTATATTTGTCAAAGTCCCAGCAGAGAATCTCTTTTATAAAACCTAATCCAGCATTACAAACAGACAACCCATCAGAATCAATAATCTATAAATCAAGGCTACATAAGGAATCCTGCTTTGAAGAGACACAGTCGGTGGAAAATTAACTGGCTAAATTTGCTACATATGTACACCAGATTCAGGTATTCAGAAGCTGTTAAAAAACTGTGTTATCTCTTTGCACTCTTCTTAAAGACGTGTAGTAGAATGCATCTTATATTCTTAAAATATTTAGAAAAAGTTAACTTAAAAGTAAAGTGCATATGCACAAACACTAAAGGAATCACGCTTATGTGATGCAACCAGCACTTTCTCATAAATTAAGAATCCAGTCATTACTGTTGGTAATTTAGTACACTGAGTCTAATGCTAAATTTTTCAAATGCATTTTTAAAATTTTCAGTCATTTTTGAAACATTCATTCTCCTCCTTCACACTGCTTTTCAAAAGATGTTCAAATTTAACTTTCCTAATAAACTTAACCTCAACCTAATAAAACCTGTCATTTAACTTCCTAATCTAACAGACTGACTTTTGCTAGTACGTTCTGAAAAAGACTTAAGAAATTCCAACATGCAACAAGCATTGGTGGTGCCTGTAAAGATGTTGCAGGAAAACTGCCAAAGTACCTGTTCTCAGTAGTTCAAACTGTCATCACTCACAGCAAGTGGGAGAAAGAACCTTTCCAAAGGTGAATATTGGTATGTAATGATTTAAACAGTACCAAATTTTCCAACAACTTTTAAAGCTACTAAGTAGGGACCTTACAAGAGTACCTTTATTCCTCTGTAAAATTAGGTGAAACTACTTGAAGAAAACAGCAAAGAAAGCTGTCTCATGACTTCTACCTGTAGCTCTTGTATCTGTAATATAAGCTTTTAAACTCTATCACTTAAGAAAATAAAGTGAAGAGCAATGTTTCATCCTAAAAAAAATAGTGAATGCTGACAGTGTGAAACACTAAGGCCATAGTCCAGCAAACTTCTACACACATTTTGATAACTACTGTCAACAGAACTAGAGGAGGTCATTTCAAGAGTTGATCTAAGTTGGCATTTTACACACAGATGTTTGCTTTATTCTCAGTATGTATCTCATTTACTATAGCATTATCCAGATGTTTCCAGAGGTCTCTTTTCTCACACGTGACTTTACCAAAGTACTTCTTGTAAATTTTGCTCGTGTTTTTCCTAGCAGGGTACCACAACAGGTTTTTAGCCTTTTCATTAAAGAATTTTAATTCTTCATTTAACAACAACTTTGATGCTAATTGACTGCTGGTAAAAATTTGACTTTACCTGCTACAATTTGAATAAAAATTAAGGATGGGCTGCAAGATGCAGAGAATTAAAATGAGCTACAGCAGTCAGACTTTGGTTAGGCAGACTGAAACAACGAAGAATGCAGTGAACAATAAACTAAAAAGAAAAAATCTAATAAAATACAATCCCCTTTCAAAGATGCTGTTCCTGGTTAGATTGAGGAGCTAGAACCAGGATCATGCTTAACATATCATGCACAAGACAACCACAGGAAACTAACAACAGTGAAGCTGAAGTAGTATTTCTTTTCTTCAAAAGAATTTTCAGATAAAAATCTTGTGAGGATAAGCAAATTACCACTACCAGATAAAGGCCTAATGTTCTTTCTTTATAAATTCCATTCCCCATAATCCGGACTACAATCTACATATAGAATTGCATGTAAAATAGAATTCAGTTGACAGGTAACTACATTTCACAGCATTCTGATATAACAACATAGAAATACTCTGATAGGAAATTTAAAAGTAAGTTAATTATTTAGTATAATTAGCATAAAATATAACCACAGGAAATTTCTGGTATCTAATAATTCTAGTTTTTAGTAGAACAATTATTTTTGTAAGGAAAATGTGCTGTGCTTTAAAAGATTAAAAAGGAAACCAGAAATGCAAACAGCTTAGTAAAAATTAATTGTTGCCTTTAGCACCTGAGGAGAACCAAGTGGCTACTAAGGAAACCTAGTTAAAGCATAGTAGTTATCTGACTTCATTAGAATGAAGAGAGTTGTCAGTTTAACAAGAACACTTTGTCAGTTCGGATGTAACACCACACTATGATAAAAGTGAAGGTCCATACGTTAAAAACCAGTATTCCATGATGTACACAGATTCAGGCAAAAATCATTTCCCATCACTCCCCAGGTAATTTGTAAAGGGGTTTCACCCACAGACATGAAGACCAAAACCACTGTTCCCTCTTGTAAACAAAATGAAATGAAGCAAACCTTTGAACCCCACTACATATTTTACAGCTATGAAACAGATTCAAGGTCCTGGCTGCATACTGAGAAGTTTTATTAGGCTAAGCCTTGTCAAATGGATCATTAACACCAAAACAAACCATGGACAACTCCTCCCATGCAGGTGGCACTGCAATTAATTATGCTAAGCCTGGGCTTGATTAGATGACATCATTACGTGACTGAAGCCTTCCACAAAGAGCCTTAGAGTCTCTGTGTTGGCCGTACAAATACTGCCTGGTGTGTACAGCCATGCACGCACTGACAGGAGACATTTGGACTGGGGACAGGATGGGAGAGGGGAGCCCTCAAAATAGGACTAAGTCTGTCCTTTGCATTTCTTGACCACAGAAAGACTTCAGTGCATGAACATTTCAAAAGAATAGAAAGCAATGTCACCCTATTTCTAACTGACAGAAGAGATGGCAGTGATAGCACTGGGCCTTTGGCCTGCTTTGTGCCAAATGAACAGAAGCCACAAAATTGAAATAGTGAATTAAATCACCAATTCTGCCGCTTTCATTCACTCATCTTTGCTAACCCTTCATTATGTTCCATTCTCTAAAAAATCTCTACTAATAAATAAAACTAGCACAACTACTCACCTTGTAGCACCTGTATTTGTAAAGCACAACCAGGAGGATGGTCATGACAATGATAACGCTGATCATGATGGCTGCATTAAGAATAGAATTCAGGGCTCTCTGTCCTACTGTCTCTGTCTCTTCTGTGAAAGGAGTGTAGATGCTAGAAAAACAAAAAGTCAACTGAAATGACACTGAATGCACAGATGTTTCTGGTATGTAAAGCCAACATCAAACAAAACTACAGTAATCTTTCAATTCAGAGCTGTAAAAGCACATCTGTTTTCTAAGGCAAAACTTGAAAGGTGGCACAGTATCATATTAGGCAAACTTGAATTCCTTAGAAGACTTGCCTTTCCTACATTCTTAGATTACTACTGTTTCCTGCTTTGTAAAGCAGATAAAGCCCACAGCTGCCCACAGATTGATATGGCTACTCCCACACTGTGGGTCACTGCCACTCTCCCATGCTACCACTCATGGACTGGCCAGTGCAGTTGGAATTTCACCTATGGATTCGCCATGAAAGACTCCCCTGTGATTTCAACAAAGCAACGTATAGGCTCAACTCACTCTTTCCTGAAGAAATACAATCTCCTGGGGCAACTACTTCATTGTGGGGTGGGAAGGCGAGACACGGAGAAAACACCATAAATAAAATCTCAAAAAAAATTCTTTGATCAACAACTTCTAAAGTGAAGAAGAACTCTGTGTTTCATTAAAACATTTTATGACATGCTTATATTATATAAACATTTCAAAGCCAAATACACTTTGAATCATTTTGTCTAAATGTTTTCACAGTGGAACATTTAGACTGATCTTTAAGGTCTATTACAACTCCTTAACATTCTGTGATTCTATGACTTACTGCAGTCTCTGATAGGCTCAGTATTCTTCCTTTGCCACCTTTCTCTCAAATCAGCTTTCACTGGAATTGGGGTTTTTTTTGGCAACAATAACATTTTACCAAAATCCCAAAAATTTCTACTGAAACATCTCCCAGGAGTTTCTCTAACTTCACCAGAGGTGAACCTCTTGAAGTTATATTCCCCTTGCACTTGAATTTCTTTATCAAACAGCATGGGCAAACCAGAGCATGGCATATATGTTATTTCATTTACACTAGTAGTTTTGTTCCTTTTCCAAAACTCTTGTATTCTAGCAAAGTACAAGCGAAATGGCTTTGGCTCAGGATAGAGTCTATTTTATAAATACCACACAGCATGTTAAAGTATTAAAATGAGGACTAGGATTTGAATCAAGCAGTAACAACCAAGATACAATCCCCACTTGTCAGCAGACAAAAAACAAATGTCAGTAGTACCACAAAGAGAAGAGTCTGGTTTCTGGAAGGAATAAAACAAAACTATCTTTGGACTGGAGAAGGGGGAAATAGAGGCCAGAGGAATTTCACTGCTTGAATCAGACTCCAAAAGAATTGGGGGTTTAAAGAAAATTATCTAAGTCCACTAAAAAGACAGGGGAAAATACTGATACATACAGCTGTCCATCCTTGCGCGTATAAAAGCTGACAGACTTGATAGTTGCAACAACAACCACCATGCAAAGCGTGACAGGCACAAACAGCATAATCACATGTTTTGCCCCATATTTCAGTGTTAGCTCTTCATCTTCTTCTTCATCTTGCTCCACCACCTGCTGAATGTTGTTTTGTGGCTGCCCATTAGTCTCAGATTCAGCATGGTCATTTCTTCTGCGCTCACTATTATCATGGCGACGTCTTTCACTGTTGTCATTCTGCAATACATAAAAACCAGTTTCCTCAGCAACTCTCCACAAACATGTGCTTGTACACTAAGATAAAGATGACCCTCAGGAGGAAACATGTAAGATAATATTTACTGCAAAGAACACTTGCTACAGCGGGATTTAAACAGTAGTAATTAACTGCATCACAGTTATTAAAAGAATGGGAGCACAGGGTCATGTTAGAAACACTTAAATTAAAAACACCAACAGTCAAAAGTAGGCTGGTTGCATCTAAGAGCCTTTCCTTTAAATAGAATTTCAAAAGATGAATAAGGGCATCTTTTTCCCTTGGTTCAAACTACAGTTGGTAAAAGGATGCATGATAGTAGAATGCCTGTAACTTGACAAGAATGAACTGTATTGACCTTTAAGAATAATGCCAAACAGACATTTATGATCACCTCTCCACGAAAATCACAAGAAAATGTTTACTTCCTCTACTGTGTTATTCCCACTAGAGTATAGTAAGTAGGTTATACATTAACATGGATTTTCATGAGGTATGGTGCTCTCACATTTTTAGTAAGAATGACATAGAAATGGTGATCAAACTCAGGTAATTCTCAGTCTTTAGACTGCTATTTGATCCCAAAGTTTCAGCATGGTAAGTTAAGCACACAGATTTTCTTTTTTCCCAAGGAAACTATTGCCACATCCTTTCACTGATATTGAAGAAATTCCACCACTCTTATCACAAATGTGAAAGAGCTTTCTGTCCTTTCTAATACTGAAACATGACGAGTATAATACATGAAACACCAAGCGTATAATTCAAACACCAAGACAGTGGCAAACTTCCAGTGGAAGCAAAAGCGCAGACCGGGAACACCACCTATCAGCAAATGATCAGGCCTGCACTCCAGGCTCCTGGTGTCACAGGACATTCAATTCCATATGTAGATTGTAGTCCAAGAAGCACCATGAGCAGGGGACATTCACCTTTTATAGGTTGTGTGCACATAACAGAGAACACAACAGGAGAGTGATCTATGCTTTACCTTTTCCGGACAACAAAGAAATAATATCATTACCAGACACTCTAAACAAGCATTAAAATGTGACAGCTGATACAGACCACTTGTTTTTTTTAGTGTATTGCCTTGTCCAAAATCAGTGGTGTACTGTTCAAGCTCAAGAGGTTTAATATAGGAGATAAAGCAAAAGTATTTTTGGTTCCTTACAAAATTAATCTCATTTCTTCTGAGTTACTTCCTGCAGAACAGTTCTGTTTGACTAAGTGCACTAAAACAGCATTAGATTAAAATGTACAATAAACTGAAGGATGATACCTTTTGCAATACTTTTAAAATACCACTCAGTTTTCATTAAATTGATCTGGACATAAGATAGGGCACTGAAAATAACCTAATGATTTTTTCCTTAAGTATTCCTACTCAGGTAGTTTTTTCCTTAAATGTGCAATGTTGAAGTCTAATTACTTGATCTCAGTGGCATTTCCAAACATAACTGCTGATTTGTATCTCATGAATTCACTGCAGTTCTTCAATAAATCAATAATAATTTTAGAGATTCTCTCTACAGAATTTTCCCAGCCTCACCCTCAGAAAAGAGAAGATGGTAAGTACACACTCAGAAACTCAGTGGGGTTTTTAAAAGCACTTAAGTGATTAAGAAGCACAAGTCCCTGGACTTTGAACTGTAAATACTGACACTGCTAAAGCCCTGGTTGATGCTTTACAACTTCCCCAACTCATGAAAAATTTGCTTTTTCAATGCAGTGCAAAGTAACAATATGCACCAAATGCTCTGCCTATTCCTTCCTTTTTTTGTGGTATCCTCATGATCAAGCTCAGCAGGGTTTCAAGATCTGTCCTCTTAAGAAAATCTGTTTCATTTTTCAATAAGGAAATGGAATGTAAGAAGAGAAAAAGCCCCAAATTAAAATTGTTTAAATTAAACAATTATTTTCACTTGGACAGTAAAATACTCAATTTCTCTCAGTCTACAACAAGACAAGAATAAACTTAACCATCTAAATAAACTGCCTAAGATGATCATAAGTAACAATACACTGGAGACGAACAGAGCCTTGGAACTCTGCACAAGCAGAACAGATCAAGTACTTAGGTTTCTGCACACTTGCCGCTTTTTCTCTGCGGTAATAACAGTCTTGCATGAGGGAGCACTTACCCATCTCTGGAACAGAAATATATCAAAATAAATTAAAATCTACAGCTTCACAGAGCAAACACAAAAACATCCAAAGGAAAAGCCTGATCCACTAACACACCACTACAAAATTACCTATTATATCAAACATAAAAACTGAAGACATTAGACAAGTATGAGTCATTTTACTCCCTTCACTAGTTAGGAACAAAGATGCAATCAAAAAAGGCCTTTACATACTAAAACACAGTGCATGAAAACTAGACCAGCATCGAGAGTTACACAAGTTATTCTCTCATTTGCACTTAAAGCTAGAAAATAAGTTGTCCTTTTAGGCTACTCAAGCGTAGCTAAATGTGACATGCGCGTGCCCCACTGCTTAAAAGAACAAAGTGCACTTATATCCTACCTGATCAGTATTAAACAGAGCAGAGGCCATGGACTCTTGCTGAAGTGGAAGCAAAGGAACAGACTCTTCACTTTCCTCAGACATAGTTAAAAGTGAAAACTCTGAAGCTAAAAAGTCAGTAACACCTGTTGTAACACCGTAAGCAAATGTAAGTTACGAACTACGCGCTTTCAGGCGAATAAACAATATCAAAAGCAAATTATAGTGGTTTCTTTCCCTATCAGGAAAATAGTTAATAGCAAACCCAGACCAATGCCCCTGAACCAAGAGATAAAAACAGCACACTTGATAAGAAGTTTTTAGCTATTAAATCCAGATTTATCCATCAGGAGCAGACCACCACATCTGACAGTGGGCATGAACTTCCTCAATTCTCACATACACCACTGCTGTTAAAAGGCCATTATGCAGTGGCACATACTGAAGACTGGGTTGAACTCTGTGTGTGACTAGAAGAAGAAATGGCAAATTATAGCATTTAGTGACTTCACATGCTGACCTGTTAGCCACAGAAGATAGTATACTTAAACAGGAAAGAAGTTTTGTAGGTGTGTACAAAAATAAAGTAGATGTGTAAAGGGGAGAAATATCATTATAACTTAGTATCCAAACTACAGTTACTTAAACACGGAAAAGCACAAGTAGCACTTATTAATCAGTACAGGCTGTTAGTGAGAAGAACACAGAAGCCTTTGCTGGTAGGGAGCATCAGCAAGTTATCTGTAAGGACAGTGAGCCCACAGCTTACCACTGAGCTCTGCCTTTTCAATCTGGCAGAAGTGTTTAATAAAAATTAATCTCTCACCTATCCAAGAGAAAGAAATCTTTTTCATTCCCTCTGAAGGAGAAAGGATGCAGTAGGAAAGTTCCCACTTTTCTGTTTTAATTTTTCAAATGTTTTCTATTTTTATTGATATAGCATGATGCTTATCTGAGGATTTTTCAAAATTCTATTTAAACTGCTGATTGCATAGAAGAGTTGAAACAGGAATCAGAACATTCTCTTGAATTACTGCTATAGACATGTCTACAAGTGGCCCAGCCTCACAAGAGCATTTCTGTGCCACAAGGAAACCTGACATTCAAGAGTTATAGCAGGAACAAAGAATGGTGTGACAAGTCTAAGAGCCTGTGCACCACATCCAAATAGATCATCTGAATCTGATTTTTCCAAAATACATACGGTACAATGGTTTGGTTTTAGCAACAAGTATGTGCTTAGGCCTTTCAAAGCAATCATATAAAACTTCAGGTTTTGAGTTCCTCCTCCCCCAAAACCTCAAGAATCACGAGAGCACCTTGAGAATTGTTCACAAGTAAGACAAGACAGAGCTGCTCTTCCTGCATAGGAACAATTCTCCAGCAATAGCAATAATAAAACCCAGACTTCAAGCTCTACCTAGACTAAACTTAAGTCCGTGACTGAGAAACCTGTGAACCAAGCAGACCACAGCCACGCAGATCAAGAAAACTCACTAAATACTATAAGTGTTTGATACCAGAGTGTTTGACCCATTTTTTTTCCTTGATGGTTTGATCACTCCAACACCACTTTAAACTGGGGGAGGTCTTATCTATACATAAAAATTAGTTTAGAACATCAGATATTTTGCAGCATATTACTTATTGCACTGCTTACCACTATAACAGTTCAGAAAGATAAAATGAATCCCAACAAACTATTCATCCCCATTTAACTACTACCAGGTACTAAAATTGTTTGTTACATACGGTGTTGCTGAGGTGGGTATCAGGGAAGTTTTCTGTCATCTGCCCATGCTGAAACTGGGGTAAATGTGCAGACAGCTCTGTCATTGGGACAATCCTCTGGGAATCACTTATTTCCACACAAAATGGACCTTTCTTCTTAGGATGCTGAAAGGAAAGAGATGTGTAAAAAGCCTTTGTTCTTAACATGACCAGGTTTTCCCTCCCCTCCCTACTCAAATTTCTGGAGTTCACAAAAGACAACCACTCTGTATCTTACCATGATACCAAACTGTATCACATCTACTAAGAGGTCGTAACAGGGGTTTTCCAGCACAAAAATAAGAGCCTCTAAGTTATCAAATTAGTTCATCAGCAACAGAAATCAGTCAGCACCAAACTAATAATTTAAACAGTTCTTCATTCCTTCTTGTGCAATAAATGAGAAGCATTGCACACTTGCTCAGAGCACAACTTCCATGTTTTATCTCAGCAGAGCACAATTGCTCCGAGTTGCTCTGTTTTGGATTGCTGATAAATTTAACAGTAATTTTCAAGGATGACTGAGTTACACTTGATTATTTAAAATCTAGGCAATCCTTAACAGTGTGATGCTGCAAGAATGACCTAGTGCTACACAAGACAGTATTTCAGCTGAGTCGCAAGAACTAACATGCATTCAGTTCCCTATATGTACCAGCTACATCTACATAAACATGCCCCACGTATGTAACAGCTTTATATGTTCTTCTATAAAGAAAATCAGATGATAAAATTGTCCTATGTGAACTATATGCTCCATAACAAGAGAATAAAACCAATAAAGGCAAAAGAGGAAGTCTGACTGACCCAACTAAATTCCAGGAAAGAACCCTGTAATTTTAAGAGACAATGAGCAGGCCTAGATAAATCACAGGCTTGGTCACACAAAAAATAAATAATGAATACACCTAAAGGGTGGAGTGCCAGTTTATCTCAATTGGCACTTGCTTGTGTGAATTTCAGCACCCATCAGTACTCCCTACAGTACTCCCTACTCTTTACAGAAATTTTACTCACTAAAATGGAATAAAACAAATCCAGGAAAAGAAAACAAGAAGATTCTTCTGCTGCTTTAGTATACTCAGCTAATGTATTGAGAGATCTTGAAAAAGCTCTTACAACAGAGTACATCACAAAGCTAAGCCTCTCACTTTTGGCAGTAACAAGATACAAGTGCTGCAAGACAGCACCCTACTTAAAGAGAGTGCTAAGCCAATTTTCATAAACAGAACAGAAGTTGTTTCTCTATTTACAAATAAATATGTATCTAACAAGACCAGGGCACAGTGCTTACTAGCTTCAGCAGCTAATTTAGTGAAGAGCCAATAGGAACCAACATCAATTTAACAAATCTACTGGGAGAATACAAAGTGTTTGGAAAAAGAAAGTGGACATAGTATTCACTAGAATAGCTCCCTTCCACATTTGCCATTAAAAATAAGGCACATCTAATTTAAAAAATAATTTAAATGCAAGATTAGATGAAACTAAATATTAATTACATTGCTCTTACTTTTACAGTTTTACTCTAGTTCCTTGGTTGGGCTACAAAATAAAAACAACGTTATTTTAAGGCTGCTATTGGTAGTAATTCTCAGTGACAGGGAAACTGCAATGGAAAAAGTTGAAAATTTTCATCCAGACTGGACTATCAGAATGAGATTTTTCACATACCAGCATGTTAAAATTTTAATTAAATTACTGGAGAGAAAACAAAAAAACACCAATCACAAAGTCCTACTTATAGACTGGTGAAGAAAGTCACCACAAATCCACCAAACAAAAAACCTCAGCTACTGATGAGCAAAGAGAATCAGAAGACAGGGAGGAGTAATTGATGGAAGAGTTGTTCCAAAGGCTGAATTTACGGTTTGTTAAAACAGTTTTTTTCTTTGAAACTCAGGAGCTCAGAAAATGGATTCAGGACATATTCCCAAACAACTTTATTCTATATTTCTAAATAAATAAAATTTGTATTTGAAACGTAACTATGAATGAAGGAAATCTAGAAATTAATTCTGCATAAACAAACACAAACTAAAACTTTGCTTGTTTTACCTGAAAAGGGACTCAGCAATACATCTTTGTTCTAACGAAGCTGTTAGTGTTAAAATAGCCTGTCTAAAAAAGTTCTTCCTTGCTTCCTTTGGCTTTCCTAGGTCAGAACAACAGAATTTACGACTCTGACTGTCATGCACTTAGCATTCGCCTAATAAACAGAGGTGACACGCAAGTTAAGCTCCTCGCAGAAGAGAAAGCAAAGCAAGTATCGATCAGACAGGCGCGGCGCGGTTAACCCGTGCCTTCTCCCTCAACTGAGCAGCAAGAAGCAGCTGCCACCGCCTTGGGGTCACCCCCGCCCTCAGCGCTGCCT